>JAABOM020108885.1:0-24676 GCA_011800125.2 Solanum clarkiae
TGCATAAGTAAAACATGCTTAAGTAACTCATGCTCATATAGGATATCATATGTGTAGAAGAGACCAAGCTAGATTTCTAAAGAACAAACCCCTTGGTTGGTTGATGATGGTTTCACCCCATCACCCTGGTGGTATGGTACAAACCCCTCACATGGTTGATGATAATTTCATCTTTTCACCCTGGTCGCAAAGTAGAAACCCCTCAAATGTTGATGAGTACAAACTCCCACCTCGGTTATCAATGTACAAACCCCCGACAAGGTTATCCGGGCTCTTAGGCCCCCTAGATCGGGCATGGTCTAGTGCAATACTTTATATAGATTACATCATATGCATAAGCTTCTTTCATCATCATAACATCAATCATATCATATCTCAATATTTGGGCCTTCAATTCCTCAAGAAACCACATTCGGACATTTTATCAAACACTTCGAGGGTGTGTAATGGTAGTATAAAACCATGAAATATAGAGATGAAATCATGCAAGAAAATCCATTGTAAATCCATCAATCAACACCTTTCAATACCATTAAGCAACATACATCAAAACCCCTCATCAAATCTTACAATAGATTCAAGGTTTATGGCTCAAAACATAGCAAAACAGCCACAACTTTACATAGCTTTAACATAGTGTACAGTCAATTTCATAATAAGCAAGATCCATTTGTAAATCAACTTTAAATTTTGAAATTTGACTAAAAGAAGGCTTGGGTATCATGGGTGAAAGGAACCCATGAAAAAAACCCGCATACGTTAGCTTGGAGATGGATTTGGTGAAGATTGGAGATGGAGACTTGAAGGTTGAAGAAGAATGTTGAAAGAAAACCTTAGTTCCGGATGAGGGTTTGAGAGTTGAATTTGGGAGTGAAAAATATGGCTACATGTTTGAGAGGATATTGGTGAATTTTTAGGATGATATGATGGTAAAATATGGCTAAATATAGGTAAAAACACATTTGGTAACACTTAGGCCTAAGACCCAAAAGCCTTGGACCGAGATAAAAATAACTGACTACAAAATGCACATGTGTTTGGTCTACGACATAGAACTATCGTATAGGTAAAATTAATACATGTCCATGACAGCTGTGCATCATGGCAATGTCGCGGATTGATTCTGGACAAGAAAACTTATAAAAAAATAAAATTGCTAATCTTTTGCTCTTAAATCGGGAATAGACCCATTTCCCCCTAATTTTGACCCCTTGAACAAGAATATGAAGTCAAATTTTTGATATCGCACAGGATTTTGAGTTATACGAAAATTAAAATTCTGGGCATTCCTAAGCATATTTTTGGGCACTTTTTGGGGTCGTTTCAATATCTCCCCCTTGGGAACATTTGTCCCTAAATGTAAAGGTAATGTACATGATAAGAGTCATCATAAATAAATCAGCCCCAACAAGAATGCAACATTACATTTAAAACACCATTTTCAAAATCTAAACATAAGTGTAAAATCTTCATAAACTTGCCAATATAAACATGAATGCATATGAATGACATAGGGGATGAAATACAAGACTTGAAATCACATAGGAGACTTTGAATTAGTACCTTAGGCTTGAGTGAAGTGGAAAATATAAGGATACTACTTTTACATGTTCGCTTCGGCCTCCCATGTAGCACTTTCGACTTGCTGGTTCCTCCAAAGGACCTTAACGGATGTCACCTCCTTGTACCTTAATCGTTTTACTTGCCAATCCAAAATATTAACCAGAACCTCCTCATAAGTCATCTTCAGCAACACCCATAACATCAAGACGCACAATAGCATTAGGATCACCAACACATTTCTTTAACATAGAGACATGGAACACTGGATAAACCAAATTCATAACACTAGGCAACATCACGCCATAAGCTACCTTGCCAACCCTCTTAACTCACCTCATAAGGACATATCTTGGACTCAACTTCCTCTTTTTACCAAAACGGACCATACCTTTCATTGGAGAAACTTTCAAATAGACCCAATCACCCACTTTGAAATCAGCATAGGATTTTTGATGACTTTGGGCTGTTTTCAAGCTTTCTCTAATCATCCTAACCTTCTCAAGAGCCTCCATGACCAGATCTGGTCCCAATAAATCCACCTCTCCAACCTCAAACCAACCAACCGGTGATCTACAATGTCGTCCATAAAGAGCGTCAAAAGAAGTCATACTGATGCTAGAGTGATAGCTATTATTGTATGCAAACTCAATCAAAGGAAGATGGTCATCCCAACTACTCTTAAGCTCAAAGACATAAGCCCTATGCATATCCTCAAGTGTTTGAATGGTTCTTCCTGCTTGGCCATCCGTTTGAGAGTGAAAGGTCGTACTAAGGTGAACTTTTGTACCAAGACCCCTTTGAAAAGACCTCCAAAAGTGTGAAGTGAATTGTACAACACGATCCAATATGATGGATAAAGGAACCCTATGTGACCTCACTAACTCATGGATGTACAACCTTGCATACTCTTCAGCTGCATATGTGGTCTTAACCGGTAGAAAGTGAGTTGATTTCATCATCCTATCAACCACTACCCAAATGGAATCAAAACCTTTTCTAGTCTTTGGCAATGCAACCACAAAATCCATATAATTCATCTCCCACTTCCAAGTAAGAATCTCTATGTCTTGGATTAGTCCACCCAACTTTTGATGTTCGTCTTTGATTTGTTGATAACTATGGCAATAGGAAACAAATTTGGTAATGTCCCTTTTCATGCCTCTCCACCAATACACATCCCTCAAATCTCTATACATTTTGGTGGAACCAGAGAGGATAGAATATGAAGAATTATGGGCCTTATCAAGGATTTTTTCCCTCAAACCATCAACACAAGGCACACACAACCTACCTTGGTACATATGGGAGATGACCTCTACTTTTCCCTCTTTCACCATGACCTTCAATTCAAGCAAAGAGGAGTCAAGATCTTGTTTTGCTATCATCTCATCAACCAATGAAGATTTAGACCCATCAATGACAACAACACCATTATCACCAACTGTTTCCACCCTAACCCCCAATCTAGAAAATTGATGCACCTCCCTAGCCATTTCCTTATCACCACTATCAACATGAACTAGGCTACCCATAGACACCATACTCAAAGCATCTACCACAATATTTGTCTTACTGGGATGGTAATGCTCACTCATATCATAGTCTTTAACAAGTTCTAACCATCTTCTTTGCCTCAAGTTGAGATCTTTTTGAGTGAAGACATATTGGAGGCTCTTATGATCAGTGAACACATCAACATGCACCCCATACAAGTAGTGACACCAATCTTTAATGCAAACACAATGGCGGCTAACTCTAGATCATGGGTAGGGTAGCTCTTTTCATGTACCTTGAGTTGTCTAGAAGCATAAGCTATGACCTTACCATTTTGCATAAGCACATAACCCAAACAAACTCTAGATGCATCACAATACACAACAAAACCCTCAAGCCCATCCGGTAGTGACAATATAGGGGCTCATCTCACAATCATCGGTCTACACGAACTTAACCTTCTTTTGAGTCAATTTTGTTATAGGGGAAGCAATGGAGGATAACCCATTCACAAACCTTCTATAATAACCCGCAAGGCCCAAGAAGCTCCTAATCTCTAACGGGGTGAATGGTCTAGGTCATTTTCTAATCACATCGATCTTCTTAGGACCCACTTTAGTACCATCCCCCGATACCACATGACCCAAGAATGCAACCTTCTTCAACCAAAATTCACACCTGTCATATTTGGCATATAATTTCTCCTCCCTTAATCTTTGTAACACAACCCTCAAATACCCTATATGTTCCTCCCTACAATGTGAATAGATCAATATATCATCAATGAAGACTACAAAAAAGGAATCAAGGTAAGGTTTGAAGACCCTATTCATTAGGTCCATGAAGATGGCCAGTGCATTAGTCAATCCAAAAGACATCACAACTAACTCATAATGCCCACATCTAGTCCAGAAGGCCATCTTGGGAGTATCACCCTCCCTCACCCTCACTTGATGATGCCTAGACCGAAGATCAATCTTATAGAAAAAGCTAGCCCCTTGCTATTGGTCAAACAAATCATCAATCCTTGGAAGAGGATATCTATTCTTTATAGTAAACCTATTGAGTTGTCGATAGTCAATGCACATTCTAAGTGACCTATCATTCTTATTTTAACAATGGTGCACCAATGAGATTGGCTAGGCCTAATAAACTCCTTCTCCAACAAATCTTTCAATTTTTCCTTTAACTCCTTCAACTCCACCTGGGCCATATGATAAGGGGGAATAGAAATAGGTTGAATATTGAGAAGGAGATTTGTGCCAAAATCTATCTCCCTTTCGGGAGGGACACTGGGAAGGTCATTTAGGAAGACATCAAGGAACTTTTTTACAATTAGAACCGACTCTATGGGAAGGGCTTTAGACTCCACATCCCTAACCCTCACAAGATGGTAAAGACATCCCTTAGAGATCAACTAACGGGCTTTAATGCAAGAGATGAACCAACCTTTGACCACCACATCTTAACTTTCCCACTCAAGAAAAGGTTAATTTGGTAATTGAAATTTGACCCTACGGGTTTCATAATCAATTGAAGCATAGTAGGCATGCAACTAATCCATCCCAAGAATGACACCAAAATCTACCATGTCTAATTCAACATGATCACAAGGCAGCAACTTATGCAAAATACAAATAGGACTTCTTCTATAAATGTTCCTAGCAATAATAGAGGCATCAATAGGAGTAGACACTTCATATTGGGTATCAAAATAAATAGTGGCACCTAGATCAATCAAAGCATATACATCAAAGTCAAAGATTTTCAATATACCAGTAATAACATCGGGAACTTCACCATCCCCTTGCCTCCCATATAGAGCATAAAACCGATTGTCCCTTGGGGTACCACCTTGAGGACCATCTCTACCCAATAGAACAACATTTGCACCCCGACCTTTGCCACGGTTTGTTGGACAATCCACCCTCTTATGACCAAGTTCTCCACATTCAAAGCATGCATTAGAACCTTTCAAACATGGGCCTCCATGGCTCCTTCCACATTTAGGGCATACATCCATAGGGACCACACCACCAAAACCTTGAGGCCTAGGGATGTCATTGGCAAAGCCTCTATTAGTAGCATGGGAAGACCCTTGGCCTTGAGGAAATTTAGCACCCTTTTGGAATTTACCCTCAAATTAGGTCCTCTTGGCCTTGTGCCCCCTTCTCTTCCTCAATTTCTCCTCCTTCATGTTCTCGACATAGGTCGTCAACTGAGATAAGTCCATGTCACAAATTAGCATAGAGGACTGGCATTTTTCACTTACTAAGCTGGAGACGATCATCACGAACTTATTCATCCTAGAACTAGGATCGACCACCAAATGAGGAGCTTACTTTGAAATTTTATTAAACTTGAGGGCATACTCCCTCACACTTATTGAACCTTGTTTCAAGTTCATGAACTCTACCAACTTAGCTTCCCTAAGCTCAAGAGGGAAAAATGATTAAGGAAAGCTAATTTGACATCCTCCAAAAGTACCTCATTACCAATTCCCTTCTCACCCTTCCATTGATTATACCATATTTGGTTTACCCTTTTGAGTTGGTACGCCGCCAGCTCCACCTTTTCATTCGGCCCAAGATCTATGATATTAAAATCTTATAGACCTCATCAATGAACTCTTGTGGATCTTCATCCACCTTTAACCCATAGAACATCAAAGGATTCATCCTCAGGAAGTCCCTTACCCTAGCTCTCGGGGTAATAGCATGAGGTGCTTGGGCCCCTCGATTAACTTGGTTGGCCACAACTTGGGCAAGCATAGTAAGCACATCTTAGAGCTCACTATTGGTATGTTGCTCCTCAGGAGTTTGGGCCCTTCTTCCTCTAGTCTTTGGCATGATTTAGCATAGTAAAAAACAATCATTAGGGGTAAAAGCTTACCACAACTCTATAGCACGACTTAGAACATGAATAATGGAAATATTTTCTAAAATATCACATTGCCTTCTATTCATAGTCATGGCGTGCTTCACAACCATGAATAGAACTCTAATCGACGCGATGTGTTGGACTCTGAGGATATATCAACCTAATGCTATGATACCAAGTTTTTCATGACCCAAGCCTAGGGCCTAGACATGACACGACATAAGGGGGACCCAAAGGGACCACAAGCAAAGCTTTTAGAACATCATTACACATCCTTGGTCGGGAAAGCAATAAAACAAGCATCAAGGGATAATAAATTGGGACAAACGGGGCTAAGGGAACACTTTCATATAATATACATCAAGAATAATAGATTCAAGACTCTTAGCACAGATACATAACATATCCAACAAATACCTCTAATACTTAGATAAGACTGGGGGGCCAAGACAAAGCAACCGAGCTCACCTTCATAGTCAAAGTAGAACATTAATAAGAGTGTCTCTATACATAATAAGAACAACATATACTAAGGTCCCCAAAGTGGAGGACTCACCAACTAGATTGAGTAGTATGTTTAGCAATTTCATAATCCAATCTTTCAATCGAATTCCATAGAATAAATAATATGGATGGGTTACGAACTAGCCATGTGGAGGAGGAGGATCAACTTGAGAACTGATTCTTACATGGTGATATCATGTAGGTACGAGTATTCGTTAGTATGTTTGAATGTACTAAGTATGTAGGATGTAATGCACCAAGAAATAGGCATCATAGTCAAAATGCATAAAATAGGCAACAGGCATAATATAATAATATGGCATGAATGATCAATACAAAAGTAAAACATGCTTAAGTAACTCACTCTCATATAGGATATTATATGTGTAGAAGAGACCAAGGTAGATTTTCAAAGTACAAACCCCTTGGTTGGTTGATGATGGTTTCACCCCATCACCCTAGTGGTTTGGTACAAACCTCTCATATGGTTGATGATAATTTCACCTTATCACTCTGGTGGCGAAGTACAAACCTCTCACATTGTTGATGAGTACAAACCCTCACCTCGGATGTCAAGGTATAAACCCCTCAACAGGGTTATTTGGGCTCTTAGTCCCCACGAATCAGGCATAGTCTAATGCAATACGTTATATAGATTACATCATATACATAAGCTTCTTTCATCATCATAACATCAATCATATCATATCTCATGCTTTGGGCCTTCAATTCCTCAAGAAACAACATCCGAATATTTTATCAAACACTTAGAGGGTGTGTAATGCTAGTATATCATGAAATATAGAGATGAAGTCATGCAAGAAAATCCATTGTAAATCCATCATTCAACACCTTGCAACACCCTCAAGTAACATACATCAAAATCCCTCATCAAATCTTTTGATGGCTCAAAACATAGCAAAATAGCTACAACTTTACATAGCTTTAACATAATGTGCAGTGAATTTCATAATAAGCAAGACCCATTTATAAATCAACTTAAAATCATGAAATTTGAGTAAAAGGAGGCTTAGGTATCATGGGTGAAAGGAACTCATGAAAGAAACCCACATACCTTACTTTGGAGATGAACTTGGTGAAGATCAAAGATGGAGACTTGAAGGTTGAAGAAGAACCTTGAAGGAAAACCTTAGTTCTGGATAAGGGTTTGAGACGTAAATTTGGGAATGACAAATATGGCTAAGTGTTTGAAAGGATATTGGGGAATGTTTAGGATGATATGAGGGTGAAATATGGCTAAGTATAGGTAAAAACACATTTGGAAACACTTAGGCCCAAGACCCAAAAGCCTTGGACCAAAATAAAAATCACTGGTAACAAAATACACAGGTCTGCATTTGGTCCGTGATGCGGACCAATAGTGGAGACGAATGAATACATGTCCATAACAGTTGCACATCGCGGCACTGTCGCGGATTGATTCTAGATAAGAAAAATTATGAAAAAATAAATTGCTAATCGTTTGCTCTTAAATTGGGGTTAGACCCTCCCACCCTCTAATTTTGACCCCTGTACAAGAATATGAAGTCGTATTTTTGATATCATGCATAGATTTTGAGTTATACAGAATTTAAAATTTCGGGCATTCTGAGGCACATTTTCGAATACTTTTTGGGGTCGTTTCATTCGGGACAATGTCTTTGATCTTATACTATGTATAAAGACTTTGTTTTCTTTATTGTATGTTTTAACTATGAGGGTGATTCTGGTTTCTTGCATTCTCCCCCAATAAGTTCTATGTTTAGGGGTATTGTTGGACAAGTTATGTAATTATGCTTGAGCTTAACTCACTTTGACTCTTTGATGTCTTATGATATGAAAGACTTTCCTTGGCCCCTTTTCCCCTTATTTCTATTATCTATTATTGTTTTATTACTTCGGCGATCGAAGATGTATAATGATATACTAAGAGGCTTATTTGGGGTCCCTTCGGGTTCCCCATTCGTCGTGTAACATCTAGGCCTTAGGCTTGAGAACTTACCATCCTGCATGCTACACACTAGAAAAGAATTAGGTTAATCAGTGATACTAAGTTGGGGAATCATGGGCACCACAATACCCTAGTTTCTCTCCATATTGGTTTCTCTCTTGTGTGTGTTAGTTTAGTTTTACTTTCCACTGATTATTGCAAACCCCCCTCCCTCTTTTGGGGAATTAAGTTGGTTTACCACTCAAATTATGATCACTTAATTCTTTTGAGTCTTCGTATTCCTTGTGGGTTCAACCCTAACCTTTATTAGGTTCTATTTCTTGATAGCTATCCCTTTATTAAAAGGAGGTGTAACTTGCGCGACATCAAGATTTTGGTGCCATTGCTGGGAAATACGGCTAGACTAAGTTAATTCATAATAATTTAGGTGTTAATCCTTATTTCCCATATTTTACTTTTGTTTGTTGTTTTTGTTCTTTTTCAGGGTGTAAGTGTGTATGGCCAATACCCTGAGTCTAGGCAATCCCTTAACTCTGTTTGACCTAGAGATCCACAGAATATTGAGAAGAATGGCCCAAGACAACACCAATAAAGAGACCAATGCAGCTCTGAACTAGAGCAACAATGATGATGTTGAGAATAAGAACCAACCTCCTCTTGAGGACATTGCCCACAGCCTCAGGATTTCAATGTCAATGCTTATTAGTGGAATCAATAAAGGCTAAATCCTATGGCTATGGAGGTGACTGGAGCTATTGTGTTGCCACCACTATTAGCAGACACAAAGTTCACAGTCTCGAGTGGGTTGCTTCACATATTGTAGAACCGTGGGCTATTTTGTAGGCTTAACATTGGAGAATTCTCACAGCCATCTATACAATATGGTATTTTTCTACAAGAGTGTGATGGGAACACAGAATTTGTCTATGGATGCTGTGGGACTTCGTGTGTTCCTATTATCTCTTACAAATAATGCAGCATTATGGCTATCATAGCTCCCACAGAGTTTGATCACCAGTTTATAGAAGGCCTTTTTGGTGAGGTACTTCCCTAGATCGAAAAAGCTCAAGTTGAAGGACCTGATCAATAACTTTAACCAACTTCCTAATGATTCAATCATACTACTTGGGAATGGTTCACCAAATATTTGAGGAGTGCCACAAACCACAATATAGTTGATGATGCCTTGGTGGAGATCTTCTACCGTGACATGATAAGAACAGTGAGGCTTGTGCTGACACTATCATGAGGGGCATGTTTTTGGTCAGCCATTTGTAAGGATCACAGAGTGGATGGAAAGAGTGTTCAAGTGTAACGACCCCAAAAAGTGCCCAAAAACGTGCCTCGGAATGCCCAAAATTTTAATTTTCATATATCTCAAAATTCATTCATTATTTCGAAAATACGACTTTAGATTCTTGTTCAAGGGGTTCAAATTAGAGGGTGAAGGGTCTAAACCCAATTTAAGAGCAAAGATTTAGCAATTATGAAATTTCAAGAACGCAAATTCCAATGGGGTTTTCGTGTCGCCTCCACGACGTGCCCCTGTGTTATTTTGGACACTGGTTTTCAACTTTGGTCCAAGACTTCAAGTCTTGGGCCTAAAAGTTCCCATACATGTTTTTATCTATACATAGCCAAATTTCATCCTTATATCTAAGGGGTGTCTTTACTATCTAGTGAGAGTTAAAGATGTGGAGTCCAAAGTACCTTCCATTGAGTTGATCCCCATTGTAAATGACTTTCTTGATGTCTTCCCAAATGACCTTCTCGGTGTCCCTCCCGTAAGGGAGATAGATTTTAGTATAGATCTCCTTCTCGATACTCAGCCTATCTCCATTCCCCCTTACCGTATGGCCCCGGTAGAGTTAAGGGAGTTAAAGGAACAATTGAAAGATTTGTTGGAGAAGGGATTTATTAGACCTAATCAACCACCTTGGGGTGCCCTAGTGTTTTTTGTCAAAAAGGAAGATAGGTCACTAGCATGTGCATTGACTATCGGCAACTCAATAGGGTCACTATAAAGAATAGATATCCTCTTCCAAGAATTGATGACTTGTTTGACCAATTGCAAGGGGCTAGCTTCTTCTCTAAGATTAATCTTCGGTCTAGGTTCCATCAAGTAAGGGTGAGGGAGTGTGATATTCCCAAAAAGGTCTTCCGAACTAGATATGGGCACTATGAGTTTGTTGTGATATCGTTTGGGTTGATTAATGCACCAGCCACCTTCATGGACCTAATGAATAGGGTCTTCAAACCTTACCTTGATTCCTTTGTTGTGGTCTTCATTGATGATATTTTGATCTACTCAAATAGTAGGGCGGAGCATATGGGCCATTTGTGGGTTGTGTTGCAAAGCTTGAGGGAGGAGAGATTGTATGCTTAATATAACATGTGTGAATTTTGGTTGAAGGATGTTGCATTCTTGGGTCATTTGGTGTCGGGGGATGGTATAAAAGTGGATCCTAAGAAAACCAATGTAATTAGGAATTATCCTAGACCATTGACCCCATCGAATATTAGAAGTTTCTTAGGTCTTGCCGGTTACTATATAAGATTTGTGAATAGGTTCTCCTTCATTGCTTTCCCAATGAAAAAATTGACTCAAAAAGAAGGTTATGTTTGAGTCGACCGATGAATGTGAGAGAAACATCCAAATATTGAAGGATGGGCTTGTGTATGCCCCTATATTGTCACTACCAGATGGGCTTGAGGGTTTTCTTGTGTATTGTGATACATCTAGAGTTAGTTTGGGTTGTGCGCTTATGCAAAATGGTAAGGTCATAGCTTATGCTTCTAGAAAACTTAAAGTCCATGAAAGGAACTAGCCTACCCATGATCTAGAGTTAGCCGTCGTGGTGTTTGCTTTAAAGATTTGGCATCATTATTTGTATGGGGTCCATGTGGATGTCGTCACCGATCATAAGAGCCTCCAATATGTCTTCACTCAAAAAGATCTCAATTTGAGACAAAAAAGGTTGCTAGAACTCCTAAAAGATTATGACATAAGTGTGCATTATCGTCCGGGTATGGCAAATGTGGTGGCGGATGCTTTGATCGGGTGTCCATGGGTTGCCTAGCTCATGTGGATGGCGGTGATAGGGAGATGGCTAGGGAGGTGAATAGATTGGATAGATTGGGGGTTAGGTTGGAAGAGGTTGGTGGTGATGGTATTGTGGTTATTGATGGGTCTAAGTCTTCTTTGGTTGATGAGGTGAGAGCAAAATAAGATCTTGACTCTTCCTTGCTTGAATTGAAGGCCTTGGAGAAAAAGGGCAAAGTAGAGGTTTTATCCCAAGGGGGAGATGGTGCCCTCATGTACCAAGGCAGGTTGTGGGTGCCTTGTATTGATGGTTTAAGGGAGAAGATCCTTGATGAGGCCCATAATTCTTCTTATTCTATCCACCCTGGTTCCACTAAAATGTATAGAGACATGAGGGATGTGTATTGGTGGGGAGGCATGAAGAGGGACATTGCCAAATTCATTTCCAATTACCATAGTTATCAACAAGTCAAAGTTGAACATCAAAGGTTGGGTGTCCTAACCCAAGATATAGAGATTTCCACTTAGAAGTGGGAGGTGATTAATATGAATTTTGTTGTTGGGTTGCACAAGACTAGAAAGGGTTTTGATCCCATTTGGGTGGTGGTTGATAGGATGGCGAAATCGGCTCACTTTCTACCAGTTAAGACCACATATGGGTATAAAGAGTATGCAAGGTAATACATCCATAAGTCCTTTGTCTATCATATCAGATCGTGTTTAACAATTCACTTCACACTTTTGGAGGTCTTTTCGGAGGGGTCTTGGTAACAAAGTTCACCTTAGTACGGCCTTCCATCGTCCAATGGATGGTCAAGCCGTAAGAACCACTCAAACACTTGAGGATATTCTTAGGACTTGTGTCTTGGAGCTTAAAGGTAGTTTGGATTATCACCTTCCATTGATTGAGTTTGCCTACAACAATAGCTATCACTCTAGTATTGGTATGGCTCTATTTGAGGCTCTTTATGGGAGATGTTGTAGATTACAGGTGGGTTGGTTTGAGGTTGGAGAGGTCTATTTATTGGGGCTGAATTTGGTTGTGGAGGCTCTTGAGAAGGTTAAAATGATTACGAAAAGGTTGAGGACAACCCAAAGTCGTCAAATATCTTATGCCGATGTAAGAAGGAAAGATCTAGAATTCCAAGTGGGTGGTTGGGTCTATTTGAAGGTATCTCCAATGAAAGGTGTAGTTTGTTTTGGTAAAAAAGGGAAGTTTAGTCCAAAGTATGTTGGTCCTTATGAATTGATAGAGAGGGTTGGCAAGGTAGCTTATGAGTTGAAGTTTCCCAGAGAAATGAATTTTGGATCACCCGGTGTTCCAAGTCTCTATGTTGAGAAAATGTGTTGGTAATCCTAATGCCATTATGCCTCTTGATGTTGTGGGCATGGTTGAGGATAACTTGACTTATGAGGAGGTTCCGGTTCATATCTTGGATAGGCAAGTAAAGAGATTGAGACACAAAGATGTGGCATCCATTAAGGTCCTTTGGAGGAACCAACAAGTTGAAAGTGCTACATTGGAGGCCGACGCGGACATGCAAAAGAGGCATCCTTATCTTTTCCACTTCACTCAAGCCTAAGGCACTAATTGTAAGTCCCTTTTGTGATTTTAAGTCTCATATTTCAGCCCCTAATTCATTCATATCCATTCATGTTTAAGTTGGTAAACTTATGATGATTTTATGCTTATGTTGAGAAACTGAAAATGGTGTTTTACATGTTATGTTGCATTCTTATTGGGGCTGATTTGTTGATGATAACTCATGTCTTGTACGTCTCTTTTATATTTGAGGAAGAATGTTCCCAAGGGGGATATATTGTAATGACCCCAAAAAGTTCCACAAAAGTGCCTCGGAATGCCCAAAATTTTACTTTTCATATATCTCAAAATTTGTTCATTATTTCGAAAATCCGATTTCGGATTCTTGTTCAGGGGATCCAAATTAGGGGGGAAAGGGGTCTAACCCCGAAATAAGAGAAATAGATTTAGCAATTACAAAATTTCAAGAACGCAAATTCCAGTGGGTTTTCGTGTCGCCTCCACGACGCGCCCCTGTGTTATTTCAAAAACTGTCTTTCAACTTTGGTCCAAACTTCAATTCTGGGGCCTAAAAGTTCCTGTACATGTTTTTATCTATAGTTAGCCAAATTTCACCCTTATATCATCCTAAACATTTTCCAATACTCCCCAAAACACTTAGTAGTATTTTCACTCCCCAAACTCAAGTCCCAAACCCTCATCCTAAGTTAAGGTTCTCCTTCCAGGTTCTTCGTCAAGTTTCAACTCTCCATCTCCAATCTTCACCAAGTTCTTCTCCAAGCAAAGGTATATGGTGTTGAACTATTGGGTCCTTTCACCCATGGTGCCTAAGCTTCCTTTTTACTAATATTGCATGATTTAAAGTTGATTGTACATGTGGATCTTGTACATTAAGAAATTTACTGTACAGTGATTTGAGTTCATGAAAGAATGGTTGTTTTAGCATGTTTGAGCTCTAAATCATGGATCTAATGTTGGATTTGATGAGGGCTTTTGATGTGAATGTCTTTGGGGTGTTGCAAGGTGTTGATTGATTGTTTTACAACCGATTTTCTTGCATGATTTCATCTCTAAATTGCATGGTCTTTTACCTCCAGTACACACCCCCCAAGTGTTTGATAAAATGTCCGGCTAGGGTTTCTTGAGTAGTTGAAGGACCAAAGTATGACATATGATATTAATGACTATATAATGATGAAATGAGCTTATATATGATATACTCTATATTTTAGTACTATACCATACCCGATCCTGGGGACAAGAGCTCGGGTAACCATGTTAAGGGTTTATACTCATCAACCATGTGAGGGGCTTATACTTCGTCACCATGTTCGTAAGGTGTGCATCAACCATGTGAGGGATTTATACCACACAACTACCAAGGGGTTTATACTTGAATATATAGCTTGGTCTGTTCTTCATATATGATATCCTATATGAGCATGAGTTACTTAAGCATGTTTTGCTTAAGCATTGATCATACATGTCATATTGTATATTATGCCTATTGCTTGATATTATGCATTTTGGTTATGATGCCTATCTATTGTTGCATTGCATCTTATATATTTAGTACATTCAAACATACTAACGCATACTCTATTCCTACATGATGTCACCATGTAGAAACCAGTGCCCATGTTGATCATCCTTCTCCACGTGGCTAGTACGGTGCTATTCAAGCTCTTTGGTGAGTCCTCCACTTCGGGAACCTAGTATATGTTTATTCTATTATGTATTGAGATATTCATCTTTTTTACTCATTTTGACTATGAAGATGAGCCCGATTACTTTGTCTTGGTCCCCACTCTTATCTATGTATTAGAGGTGTTTGTTGGACATGTTAAGTATATCTGATATGAGTTTCAATCTTGTCTTTTGACCATGATATTGTGCAAGCTTTTCCCATAGCCCCGTTTTCCCCATTCTTTTATCATTGATGCTTGATTTATTACTTCCGCGACCAAGGATATGTAATGATGCTTTATGAGACTTGCTTGGGTCCCTTCAGGTTCCCCTTGCGCTGTGTCACGTCTAGGCTCTAGGCTCTAGGCTTGAGTCATGACATCAAGAAGAATCATGCATAGGGGCAAAGAGATAGAGAATCCACCAAAAATTCATGCGCAGTCAGTGTTAATCCGGAGCAAGAAAAGACTAGTGAGGAAATCATACAACAGTTTGTTTAGATTTGCACAGGTATGGAGGTGATGATGAAGCTGAACTAAGAGCGAGTAAATGCAGTAGTTCATCAACCTCGATGTGCACTGTATGATGAGCCCCATTAGGATGAGGACGCATGTTCTGTTGTTGATCAGATGAGGGGTTTCTAGACCAACGGCCCAAGGTCCATTCAGAACTATTGGTGCCAAGGTCAAGGAAACCAAGATCAGAACCTTAACAAAGATAAAGCTTACAAGGACAACCATGGAGGATACTATGATAGAAACAGGGGTCCAGAGAGAGATGCAGATTGGGGTCATAGAGAAAGCTTCAGAAATGGTCCTTATGTGCCACCACATAACCGCGACACAGGTACAAGTAGTTCCAAAATTGAGAAGATGTTTGATCGCGTATTAAAGAAATCTAAGAAACAGGATGAGACTCTATGGGTATGAAATCAGAGATTTCTAGCATCAATCAAAAAATTAAGTCTCACTCCATGGCTATCAAACAGCTTCAATAACAGTTTGGTCAAGTGTCGACTCAACTAAATCAGCGTTAGAGGTATACACCCCAGTAACACAGTTTAGAATCCTAAGAATGAAGAGTAGTGTATGGTGATTACTACTCGAGGTGGCAAGAGCACCATTTATCTTTCCATATTGGTCGATGAGGAAGATGTTCGAGAGGAGATGGTTGCGGTGAAAGATGTGGAAATAGGAGATGATTGTGGCAATGATGGAATGAGTGAAGTTGTTAATATACCACAGAAGTTGAAGCCCATTCCTAAGCCGCCTCCTCCTGTCCTTCAAAGAATCAAAAAGAGGGAGGAGGAAGGTAAATTCAAGAACTTTCTCTCCATGCTCAAATAGCTCTCTATCAACTTCCCTCTCATTGATACATTGGAGAAGATGCCAGGGTATACTAAGTACATGAAGGACTTGGTTACTAAGAAGCGCATTATAAGTTAGGAGCTCTCCCAAGAGCTTCAACATTGCAGTGCTATTGCTACGAGGTCCATGGTCCAGAAAAGAGAAGATCCTGATGCTTTCACCATATCCTACAGCATTGGAGATGTGGAGTTCGCAAGGGCAATATGTGATCTAGGTGCCAACATTAATCTGATGCCCCTTGCGGTCTGTAAGAAGCTAGAATTGGGAGCCCCTACTATAACAAGTATGTGATTGTTGATGGCGGATTATACAGTGAAGAAGCTTGTGGAGATACTATACGATGTGTTGGTTAAAGTAGAGAAGTTCATATTCCCCGCAGACTTTGTGATCCTAGATTGCAAAGTCGATTGACATCTCAATATCTTGGGAAGACTATTTCTAGCCACTGGGCGAGCACTAGTAGATATGGAAGCTGGTCAACTCAGGTTCAGATTGAATGACAGAGAGGTCATCTTCAAAATCTGTCAGTTCATGAAGCGTCCAGATGATTTGAAGAGTGAATTCTGGGCAATTGAGGAAGTATGAGTACCCAAGCCATCTATGTCGTGCTGCAATGATAAATCAGGTGTTGTTTGGGAGGCAACCCAAGGTAGATAGTGCCGCTTAGGCACCTAGCTATGCATTTTGAACCTTTTATGTTCTATTTTGCTCTAAATGAGTGCATTGGGGACAATGCACATCTTTTTAGATATGGTGTGGGTAGTTATTGGCCTCAGTGAAGTCTGAGTAGCTTAGATCCATAACTACCCCAATTTTTTATCCGGGGGTTTTCTAGTCTGTGTTCTTTTTCCTGTGGATATTTACTTTTTATTGAACCAGCATGTTTAGGATGTTTAGATAGTATCTGTAGCATATAATACTAATACTTGTGGCATGTAGCATATTTTTGTGTTTTGTTTCAAAAATAATACCCACCAGAAATTTTGATTAGTAGTTAGATAGCAACCATACATGTTTAGGTGTGTGACAATGTTTGTTCTAACAAGTGAGGTTAAATTGAGATAAAAAGCATGATCTCAGAGTCTTTTGTTAATAATGTATGCAGTGCCATGTGACTGTGAGCTTAATTTGCTAGATCATGTGTTTTGTGCTAATTCAGAACTTGCCCTGTTACTCTAAATTCGATTGTAGATTAATTGGGTTAGGAAAGGATCTTAGGCCATTGTTTTTAATAATCTACTTAGCCTAAAATGACCAACCAAAACTATGATATATCCCTTGTTCCTAATGTTTGACCCTAACATGTACCAATTCTTTGAAAACACCTGATTAACCTAGCCTTGTTAGTTGTACAATCCTAAAATTAGCCCCGGTCCTTCCTTGAACATTGTGCACCTTGACTGAGGCAAAAAGTCTAAGTTGAGGGTGGCTACCAAAAGCGGCCTTGGTTCTGATGACAGATATTGTGCACCTCAACATAGGCCAAAACCCTAAGTTGAGGGTGGTGGTGTAAGGGTGAAACATAAAAATAACGAGGGAAGTTAGTCATATAGAGAAAAAGGGAAAATCATATACTGGGTGCAAGAAAAATAAGTGATGCCTTAGTTGTTAGTTAAAAATGGTATAAAAACAAGGCAAAAAGCTAAAAAAAATGAAAAGAAAGCACCCAGAAAATCTTGAAATAGGAGAAAGGGAGAATGAGATAAAAATTATAGAGTTGGTATGGCGAAAATGTAGAAAAATGCAGTGTCAAAGGAGTGCCTTTAGTCACTATGCTCCTAAAATACCATACCAAAGCCCCCTTGCGCCTACATTACAAGCCTAGAAAGTCCTTAAATGATCCTAGTCCAGTTTATTGAAGGTCTTAGTCATGCGTATAGGGGAAGGCTTATAGTATTAGGAATGATGCATGAATATATTTTGTGAAAGTGAGTGATTTTGCATAGTCCCAAAGCTATACATGAAAACATTATTGAGTATCAAATATGAGACTTCTTTCTGTGAGGGTATTTATATTGTATTGTTAGCACTAGACTTATTTAGTGATTGTGGATTGTTGATACGGCCTCACTTGTCATAGTTGTGTTGTCATATGCACTAGTCGATATTAGTTTGCTAGATGGTTATCTGATCCTATTTTGAAAAGTTGGTGTGGGTATTTGAGTTTGAGATTTACGTGATGTATGCCATTGGGTTGAGATATGTATGTTATTGTATTGTCTATATAGATTGAGTCTGTCGCTTGAGGACAAGAAATAATTTTAGGTTGAGGATGTTGATGTGCTATCAAAATATAGCACTTTTGATGCTTAAAACTTGAAATTTTGTGTGTTTTCAATGCGATGTTAGTTTTATATGTTTTGCATTATATTTGCTAGATTACAGGTCTGACCTTGATATTGGGAAAAAAGTGTAGAAGTTGCTAAATTTTGTTGTTATATGAGACCCTTTACAGGCATAGATCAAACAATTTTAGTGAGGGGTTATTTTCTTAAGTAGATTCTGTGAACATGCAAACGAGCCGTAGAAGATTTTATGAGTCATAGAAGATGGTTCGTGCCCTGAGGATCAGATATTGGGACTTTCTGAAGTTTCATCTGGCGAAACCCCATTTACGGGTCGTAAATCACTTTACGAGTCATAGAAGGGTGCCATAGAGTTGAAGTCCAAATTTCTAGTAGCAGAGTGTGAGACCTCCATTACGGGCCATGGAATGCAATACGGCCCATAAAACCCCTTTCATATGGCGTGACGACCAGTTCTCCTATTTTATTTAGAACTTGTATTTTACTTATTATAAAAAGGTTTTTTAGATTATTTTTTATAAGATTTCACCAAGTACTCAGAGAACTCAATTATTAGAGAGAGAAAATTGAGAGATCACATTGGAGATTCTTTAAGAACACTTGTGTTTGAATTTCATCTTTAAGCATGTGATTCTTAATGAAGTTGGATTTGCAGGTTATTAATTCTATTGTGTAAGTGTTCTATTATGTTTTTTCAATCCATATTTCTTGTATCTACATAAAGCATGAGTAGCTAAATCAACAACTAGGGTTGTGAGAACCATGCAGAACTAACAAAGTAAAACCGAATAATTCATAATCGTGGAAGGTGTGTATGCATGTATTAATTAACTCTCTTTGTTTTGCATATTTTCTAGTGGTGGAAAACATTAGAATTCACCTAATGTTACTAATTGGACTAAGGTAGTAATGAATAGGAAAAGAGATTAAGTAATAGGATTCGATTGATGTGCTCTCATCTAATCAACCAAACTAGGCCAAGGGGAGGTTGTACTGGGACTAATAGGAAGGGATAGTAATGCACACTATGGATATGGGCCAAGTCACATAGTGAAATTCTCCTCTCACCTTTGATTAAAGGGTGGTGAACATAACTTACCATCCTGCATGCTACACACTAGAAAAGAATCATGTCATCTGGTGATACTGAGTTGGGAAATCATGGGGAGCACAATACCCCAGCTTCTCTCCATATTAATTTCTTTCTTGTGTGTGTTAGTTTAGGTTTACTTTCCACTAATTATTGCAACCCCCCTTCAGCTTTTTGGGGAAGTAAGTCAGTTAACCACTCGAATTGCGATCACTGAATTCTCTAGAATCTACGTATTCCCTGTAGGTTCGACCCTAACCATGTTTAGGTTCTATTTCTTGATAGTAACTACTTTATCCTCTAAAAGAAGGTGTAATTTGGGCGACATCAAAGACTAGTGGGTCGTGACATTCTCTGCTACCTAATATTGTGATGTCATTGGCGCACTACCACTGTAGGAGCTCCTGGACTGTATCTTCAAATTGCCATCGATCTTCATATCATTCACATGTGGTCTTTTCTGGGTATGGTCCCTTTAACGCACAAGGAATACGTTGAAGTTAGCTATCCTTACTATCACTTGGCTTCCTTCGACGATTCCTCCTTCTAGCAAGCATGGAATACGACAATGACTTTTTATCCTTGATCCCCTTCACAAGTTACAAGTTTGATAGTTGAGCTTGTCCCTCCGAATTGGGCACCTTGATTAGGGCTACCATGCAGGACCCTCCTTGCTTCATGACAAATTCTTGTAGATAAGGGTCGATTGTGGTGTATCTCCTTTGGAAAGAATCCTGCCCAAGAATTATATCAAGGAGATCTAGTGGTGTGACAATGAAGATGGTCATACTATCCTACTTAGCCAATGTTATGTCTACTCCCTAAGCAAGTCCATACACAGGAGTTATTGGTGCATTGACCATCCTATGGTGGGTGTTACTTAGGCTATAACTCAACCCCAACCTTGTCACTATAGCTTCGGTCATGATATTAGCCTATCCATTTGTGTTGGCCATAGCACAAGCAGTTCATCCCTTGATCGTGATGTCCATATACTACACACTATATTCTTATGGCTTCTCTAGTTGCTCTGTGATAGCTCATTGTCGTCCAATTACTCCTAATAGCATTGTGCTCAAAACTTGACCTGCTTTTTAGGCAACCTTCTCCTCTCATTCCCGCAGTATGGCACCAAGGTTCTTAAGTTCAGGGCATATTATATAGTCATACGGTTCACTGTATATGTAGCATTTATTCCCTTTTTTGGGTTATGCCATTCTCTATCCATTCCTTTGTTGTCCAGACTTCTTATCATCAGATTTATATATGTCATGATTCTTTGGACGTAGCTAGCCATCCTTGCTTTTTCCACCATCTCCCCCACCTTGGTCATGACTACCTCTCATTTCCTCTTCTTTGTCTCTACCGTGCATGTCATGCCTAAAGTCTTTCAAGGCTTCTACCTGTATGATGCCCTCATCAATGGTGCTAACTTGTCGGTGTTCTTGCTCTGTCCTATCCTAATTTTATATCCCATCCATGAAGTGTAACAACATATCTTCATTCGTGTGGTTGGGAATCTAAAGCCTGAGGGTAGTAAACTTCTTTACGTATGCCCTTATGCTACTTGTCTTCTTCAACTCCCTAAACTTACATTTTCCTCATAGATGATATTGTTAGGGAATAAGGTTGTCTTGAAGTACTTTAGAACTGCTCCCATGTATTGATGGTGCATATCCCCTTCCCTGTCTATAACTCTTTCTGTTTCCACCGCATCATAACCATCTCCGAAAGATACAACATAGTCGTGTTGATCTTTGTCTCATCATTTTTCACTTTGTTACACTTAAAGTAATTCTCCAAGTGCCATAGGAAGTTCTCAACCTCCTGCGTATCATGAGTGCCCTTGAACATTGGTGGCTTGGGAACCTCGATCCTGGCCTCCCTCTTTCCACTGATGTAGCACATCCTCCTTTCTCCATGCCTTCCTCAAGTACCTTCATCCAGAAATTCATGGTCTCAATCTTGCTCAACGCATCCATGAGTCGACACTCTAAGGAAGTGATAGCCTCTTTTACCTTATACTCCACAGCCTTGTGCCTGTCCAACTCTTTTTAGTTGTTGCCACGCTTCCTAAGGGTGAACTCCTCTAGGGTCTTGAACTTGCCATCGAATTGGTGTAAGCATTTTTCAAAAATCTACATTGTCTGCCTAGTAGCATCTGCCCTCACAATCCACTCTATGCCAGGCATGACATCCATGGGTTTCTCACCTCATTCCTTGTCACTCATCTCAGTGGTCGAGAGTGAGTGAGATGTTAGGGCCTCACTTGGCAGGTTCGAATGGCACCTCCTTGTTCCTCTTAGAGTTCTTCTTTCCCTTATGTTGCTTCGTTCCAACATCCTGCCTAACATTGGTGGCATTAGTAGCATTGAAGTCTCTCTCACTTACCATTTTTCCCTTAGTAGAAACCTACTCTTATATCACACTGTCATGGTCTTAGAGTTCCACTAAGACTCTCATGCGGCACTTGACAACTTACTAAGAATCTTTCACGATCTTGACACTTCTTGGTTGGTTTGCACAAATGAGTGGCCCTCCTATTTATACTACTTATCAGGGGCCAAAATGTAAATAATAATTACTCCATAAGTTCCTCAATATTTACACATAATTATCGAATTCCAGAATAATCTACATTTCTAGATTTTCTAAGACTTCTCAAGATTTGTCTATATTATTCCAGAGTCTTCTAAGGAGCTTCAAGTGTTATCTACTACATTTCAAAGTCTTCTAAACACCTCTCCTTATAGCTTGTTTAGATGGTGGTTCTTAGATGTATAGTATGGTATGATTAGTAAGAGGACTATGTTTGTTTTTATTGTTTCATTAAGGTTTCATGGTATTGTAACCATGAAAACCCTCACTTTTTGAAACCACCAATTTGATAGTATCCCATGTTTCCTTATTTTTTTAAATTATATCCTTACTTAAATTTAAATGATTCTAATTTATCTTTTATTCTTTATTATACTTTACCCTAATATATCTAGAACTTTTGTATTACTTATTCTCTCCCCCCCCCCCTCCCGGTCACGCCCAAAACCCCATTAGGGCGGACTGGCACCCGCTACCGATAAGGCCCGAGAGAACCAACCTGTATCTATGCACATTCTATACATATTATAAGGGATTCTTACATTTGACATGACTTTAAGAAAATAAACAGTGATAAAAAGCCAAAAGGATATACATATGGCTAGGTCATTGGGGCCACGGTGTTTAAAGTACGAGACATGACCACACTCTAATTTACATAGTCTACAAAGCCTCTAGATAAGAAAAAATATCTAACAAGGGTCGAGACAGGCCCCGCCTCGACTAACTATACAATACAAACATATAAGCTCTAGACATAAACAAAGCCCCGAAGCAACCTAGAGCTTTGGTATCAGCAACTGGATGTCCTGTACTCCTACTGGGGAGATCTACTAGCACCTTTACGTGCATCATGAAATACAGGTCCCCCATAAGGGACGTCAGTACGAGATAATGTACGAATATGTAAGGCAGAATATACTGTATATGAAGTAAAAACTCAAATGAAACTATGCACTGTATAGGATAAGAGACCATCTTTGGTTTTACTTTGGGATCATGTACTTTATGTTCTTTATATTACTTTACCTTTTCTATATAAATTGTGCACAACATGTAATATAAATGACTAACTGATCAGTGGTAAAACTGTATCGGGATCGTCCCTGGCTAGGTTCTTCCTTAACCCCTCGGGCTACCACCCGTGATAGGATCGTCCCTAGCTAGGTGATTCTTCCACCCCTCGGGCTACCACCCATCAAATAACAATATACTTTATCTTTTAATTACCTTTGAGATGATTCTTTTGGTGGTCACAATATTGTAGCTATAGGACTGTAGATGTAATATGTGACATGTAGATAATCATACAAGACAATATGACAATGAAAAAAGTAAGTCACAAAAATAATTTAGGCTCTTATGATCAGTATATATGTCAACGTATATATGATCAGTATTGTAGGCTTAAGTTCAGGTCTTTTTGCTTAAAGATGTGTCGTAGGATCTTATGATCAGTATATATGTCAACGTGAACCCCATACAAATAATGGCGCCATATTTTCAAAGCAAATACAACTGTTGCTAGCTCAAGATCATAAGTTGGGTTGTTTTTCGTATGTGGTCGTAGTTGCCTAGATGTATAAGCAATTACCCTACCATTCTGTGTCAGTACACACCCTAAGCCAACTCTTGAAGCATCGCAATACACTGCATACCCCTCGATGCCTTCTGGAAGTACTAGCAGGAAGTACTAGCACAGGTGCAGAAGTTAGCTTATTTTTCAGCTCCTGGAAGCTCCTTTCACATGCATCATTCCACTGGAACTTGGTTGTCGTATGTGTCAACTTTGTTAGAGGTGCAGAAATAGAAGAAAAACCTTCAACAAACCTCCTGTAATAACCTGCCAAACCCAAGAAGCTCCGAACTTCCATGGGTGTTATTGGTCTAGGCCAATCTTTCACAACCTCTATCTTTTGTGAATCAACTCTTATTCCCTCATCAGACACAATGTGACCCAAAAATTCCACTGATTTTGGCCAAAATTCACATTTAGAAAACTTAACATACAACTTTCGATCACGAAGAACTTGTAACATCTGTCATAAGTGATTTTTGTGGTCCTCTTCTAATCTTGAATATACCAAAATGTCATTATGAATACTATCACGAACACATCCAAGAATGGCTTAAATACCCTATTCATCAGATCTATAAAAACTGTTGGTGCATTCGTTAGCCCAAATGACATAACAAGAAATTCAAAGTGATCATAGCATGTTTTGAAAGCAGTCTTAGGTATATCTTTCTCCTTCACCCTCACTTGGTGATAACCTGATTTCAAATCAATTTTTGAAAAGCATTTGGCACCCTATAATAGATCAAATAAATCATCAATCTTGGGAAGGGGGTATTTATTCTTAATTGTCACCCTATTTAATTGTCGATAGTCGATACATATTCTCATGGTGCCATCCTTTTTGCATACAAATAACATCGGTGCATCCCAAGGGGACACACTAGGTCTTATAAAACCTTTCTCCAATAAGTATTTTAAATGCTCTTTTAATTCACGCAATTCTGCCAAGGCCATTCTATATAGAGGGATAGAAATAGGTCGAGTGCCTGAAGTAGGTCAATACCAAAATCTATTTCTCGTTCTGGAGGTAAGCCTGGGAGTTCTTCAGGGAACACATCAACAAATTCATTCA
>JAABOM020108916.1:0-24672 GCA_011800125.2 Solanum clarkiae
TTAGTCAGTAAAACAGAGGAAACTCTGCCGAAATTTCGGCAGAATTTGTGAGCAATTGTTTGGGTATTTGTGATTTGGGATTTGTCCAAGTGCCTTATCGGCACTAGTCATGGCCCGGGGTTCGGGTCGTGACAAATGATCCATATAAATAGGCAGTGACCACGTCCATCATGTGCATTTCAAGATTTTCATGAAATGCTAAAATCAATCGGTACCTAAAGGTAATTGTATCTACCACAGGAGAATATGTCTCCTCATAATCAATGCCAGGCCTTTGTGAAAATCCTTAGCCACAAGTCGTGCTTTATATCTTGTGACTTCACCTTTTTCATTTTGTTTTTTCACAAAAACTCATTTGTACTCCACTGGCTTTACACCTTCAGGTGTTCGAATTATTGATCCAAAAACTTCACATTTTTCAAGTGAAGTCAATTTTGCTTGAATTGCTTCCTTTCATTTTGACCAGTCATTTATCCGTCTACATTCATCAATAGATTTTGGTTCAAGATCCTCATCTTGTTGCATTATTTCAGTAGCAACATTATAAGCAAAAATATTGTCGACCACAATATCATTTTGATTCCATATTTTTCTTGTTGAGACATACCTTATTAAGATCTCATTATTTTTATTATTTTCAGGTACTTGGACCTCCTCGGTGACGTCATCATTTGTTATGTCTCGGGGCTCTTCTTAAGTAATTGCCTCTGTATGATCATTTCTTCCTTTTCTTTTTCGAGGATTTTTTTTCCTTGAAACCAATTGGTCTTTCACGTTTTAAGTGTCACCTAGACTCATTTGCTTTGACAAGTTATCCTACTGGGATATCAACTCGGACTGGAGAATTAACAGCTGGGATATGCGATTTCATAACCCTTGAAATGTTAGCAAATGCATTCGATAGTTGATTTGCAGCATTTTGTAAATAAATCAACTTTTGAACTTCTTGCTCACATTGATTTGTGAGAGGATCTAAATGAGATAATGACAATAAATTCCAATCTATCTCATTTTTCAATTATTTATGTTCTCCCCCTAATGTAAGGTATACTAATTCTCCAAAATGACAATTAGCAAACCTTACCGTAAATAAATATCCAGTTCTACTCTCCAAATATTTTATAATAGAATGAGATTCATACCCAACATATATCCTCAACCTTCTTTGGGGATCCATCTTTGTGCATTGTGGTGGAGCAATTGGAACGTATACCGCACAACCAAAGACCCTAAGATAGGAAATGTTTGGCTCTTGACCAAAAGCCATCTGTGATGGGGTGACAACATGATAACTGGTTGACCTCATGCGCATAAGTGCTGCTGCATACAAAATAGCATGCCCCCACATTGAAATAGGAAACTTTGTCTTCATCATAAATGGTCTAGCTATCAATTGAAGATGTTTAATCAATGACTCTTCTAGACCATTTTGCATATGGACATGAGCAACAGGATGCTCAACTGTTATTCCAATGGATAAATAATAATCATTCAATGCCTGAGATGTAAACTCACCAGTATTATCAAGACAAATTATTTTTATTGCATAATCCAGAAATACTTCTCTTAACTTTATTATTTGAGACAACAACTTAGCAAAAGCCATATTACGAGTTGATAATAAGAACAGATGTGACCATCTTATAGATGCATCTTTCAAAATCATAAAATATTTTAATGGTCCACATAAAGGACAAATTGACCCACATATATCACCCTGTATCCATTCCAAAAAAGCAGGGGATTCAAACCCAACCTTAGTTGCTGATGGTTTAACAATCAGTTTTCCTTGGAACAAGTAGCACAAGAGAATTCTTTAGATTGAGGAATTTTCTGATTGTTCAAAGGGTACCCATGTGAATTCTCAATAATTCTGCGCATCATGTTATGATCGGGATGCTCCAATCGATCATGCCAAATAATAAAATCATTACAGTTAGTAGACCTTTTGTTTACTATGGCAGGTGATTCAACTGGACCAATATTTGTATGGTACAACCCAGAAGAAAGTGCAGGTAATTTTTCATGAACGATTTTCTTTCCATCATTTATTATAGTATTATAAAGGTATTCAACCTTTCCTTCATTCTCAGTCTCAACGAGATAGCTATTTTGGTGAATATTTGAGATTTACTATAATATAAAACATTATTAACGATCAATATTGTTCCCCCAGGTAGTAATAAGGCTGCTCTTTCAGAACCTTCAATTATTTTTGTAATACCAGATATTGTGTTAATATTGGCTCCTTTCATAACCAAAATGAAATAAATATTTCTTTCTTAATATAGTGTGAGTTGCCTATCCAGAAGGCATATTTCTCCATTACTCATCTTGATTTCAACTGAAGAATGAAATTTTATTTATCTTCACAAAATAATAGTACATTATGAGAGATAAGATAACTAATAATATTGTAAGAAATCTTAAGCCTTTATTTTATTATAATTTTAAATTTTAAGACATAATGAAAAGCACATGAAAGCAACAACATATTACATACCATAAAATCATACATCAATTATGATCATCAAATAAATCTTCAACCGACAAATGAGTAAGGTCATTGAGATCATTAAATTCGTCATCCTTTAAAGCCAGATTTACTTCAATATCATTATTATATGCTTGCGAAGGTCTTGCCTCATTATTTTCAAAAATCAAGTGTGACTCTATCCGGACATTAGAAGAAGAAGCACCACCTTTATTTGCCTTTCGTTTGAAGAAATTTTGATAGTCTAACAAAATATTCAGGTGCTCGATATTCATTTTTTCAGTGGTCTTTCATTTCACAATGATGACAATTGCCTTTTGTTGAAATTCTTTGAGAACTTATATTGTTCTCCCCTTTATGGTGACCACCACCATGACTATTATTATATTGTCTTCTACCATTACCACACCCACACACATTATTTTGATCTCGATTTTTATTTTGTCCTCTTTCAGACTGGTCATGTGCTTTTTCTATATTTGCTTCCAGTAATGGAGTAGTTTCAGCTAGACGGACTTCATGATTTTTTATCGACAAGGCATTATGTTGCTAAACCACTAGAATACATGAGATCAATTCAGAGTATTTCTTAAAATCTTTCTCATGGTATTGCTGCCGTAATATTACATTTGAGGCATGGAAAGTAGTTAATATTTTTTCCAACATGTCCTCATATGTTATAATTTCTCCATATAATTTTAATTGGAAGTGATTCTGAATACAACAAAATTATATTCAATTACGATTTTAAAATCTTGAAATCGTAAGTGCATCCACTCGTAATGAGCCCTTGGAAATACCGTGATCTTAAGATGGTCATACCTTCCTTTCATGCCTATCCACAATTCAAGTGGATCTTTTCACTCAACCTTCAACTTTCACCCAGATGATGATGAAGGAAAATATCGTCTTTGCTTTATCTTTACTTGATGCTTTATTTCATTCGATTATAGTATCACCAAGAACCTTAGCGGCAAGGTGAATTTCAGCATTAAGTACCCATGACAAATAGTTCTTTGAAGAGATGTCAAGCGACACAAATTTAAGTTTTGACAAATTCGATTAGATGAAAGCTATCATAAAATAATTGAGTTAGTAACATAATTCTAGTTTTTAATGATAAATTAATATTTCAAAAGATAAAATATTATATAAGTACAAAATATAATATATGAATGGAATGTTACAAATGCATATAAACTCATGAAGTATTAAAATGATAAATTTTATATATAATATTTTGCTACTAGATTCAATAGATATTGGTGGAACAATTTTATTTGAATTATGGTTATATCTAACACAATACTATTCTTATTTATGTCACACAAATAGTCGTAAATGTATAAAAGAAATATATTTACGAGTTTTCTAATTAGTCTACCATCATGATACATAAATTTAATTTAGAATTATAGATTAATGTCAAATAATATCAATATTTTTATTACACTTACAAACAACAACGTTTACTAGATAAAAAGTTCAAAAACAAACAAGTAATATTCCATATAAGTTGTTTTATTTCTCACTGTCATATTCATATAAATATATACATACTCATTGTTGTAATGCCTTAATAGAAAGTGTATCACTCTGCAAAACTTCATATCTTCTATTATTAACAATTCAAACTTAAACCATGATTTGATGTTTCCTTATGAAAGTTGTTTATCAATTACAACTTACATCATGATATGTGTCCAATAAGTATGTCAACTATCATATTTAGAATAATAGTATAATAATACCTAGAGTAAGTTATGTATAGTAATTAAGTTGCAAATCAAAGACTGACGGAAGTCATAATAAGTATGTTATATACAAATAAATATATAAATGTATACCTTAGTTTGAAAGAAATTTGATTAATCTTTAAGAGAAAGATAACCCGATTTTAGCAAATCTCAACTGGCTAGAGACTTGTACTGATAACGTGTTATAAAAATAAATCTAGAATTAACTGGAATATATTTACAGAGAGATAATATCTGAAAATCAACAAATAAGAGAGAAGATGGAGGAAATATTTTTGCTTCGTTATTATCTGTGCGTATCTTCATTCTTTTCTACAAGACTATTTATAGTCAAATATTCTCATAAAAAAATAAGAACACTTGAGACCCATCATGCACTAAACCCAAACTATTTCTTCCTTTTCCTATTCACCTATTACATTATGTTGGATAATTATTATGTTTCCAAGTGATTTGACACAGTGAAAAAACATGGTCATCAACTTCTAATTTTATGTACAACAATTTTCACCTTTTCTCTTCATATTACTCAAAAAAATTAAAACAAAAAAACTCTGATTTGTATTCATGACTAAGATAAAATCTTATTTTCAAATTTCAAATTTTACTTTGTAAATAAGAACTTTTTTTTTCAAGTTTCACAGTATAACACAAGTACCTAACCAAACGACTACTTTTTTCCACATTAGAACATAACCAAAATAGCCTCACATTTTCAGATTTGACATTTTATTCGCTCTCTGCATACATCTGTAGTCTATTTTCTTATTTTCTTCAAATTCATATTCTTTTTCACTTATTTCACTTGATTTCTTTCCCAATCACTTCTAATACATTTAAATATATACAACAAAAGTAAACTACATTAATAACAAATGCGGACCGAGTTGAATATGAGTTGATAAAAAATTAATTAGATGAAAATGAATGAAGTATTCAATTCAACTCATATTGTATATGAATAAATGAAGAAACCTAATGTATATTCATATTATCCATTGTTTTTTATTATGTAAGAAAAAAAAATGCTTTTGGATTACAAGATCTTTATCTTATTCTTTTTCTTCTTTTAGGTGTGTTTAGTAGGGAGGAAAATACTTTCATATATTTTTATTTCTAGAGAATAACTCTCTTAAAAATAATTGGTCCCGAGTCATGGCCAGTAGGTCAAAGTTTAAGCGCTGGGTCAAGGTCAAGTGGGGTTCGAAAGTTGGATTTGTAATGACCTCGAAGGTCATTTTTGATATTTTTAATCAAATAATCATTTTATGCTTTTCGAAAGTTTTCATGAGTCATTTTTGATCAAGTCTAAAAGTAAATTTTAGAAAACATTGTAAAAAGTTGTAGTTTTACTAAAGAAAGAATTTTTAAAGGCTTAAAGTTGAAAATTTTGAATTTTGAGGTTATTTTGAGTTTCGTGTGTCGGTACATGATTCTGTCAATTCGATCAGTTTTGAATGCCGAATCGGATCTAGGAGATCTTGCAGAACTGAATTTGGAGTTAAAAACAGAGATTTCAGGCCCAAAGTTGCATTCTTGAGTTCATTTTGAATCGTAAGTTAGACTTTGGTCAACATTTGGAGTTCGGAGGCTCGGATTACAATTCCATTAGTTTTAGTAGTTCCGGATGGTGAAACTAACACTTGATATGGCTTCATTGTAATTTTAGATCTTTCTAGAATATTTTGTGTTTTTGAATCCGAAACTAGTTTGAACGATCTTTCTCGAGTACTGGGCCAAGGAGGTTCTGAATTTAAATTCTGACGGTTCCATTGAGTCCAGAACGTTATTTCTTGTAGGGAACTATGTTTGCTTTATGTTCAGAACTGATTGAGTAACTATTTAATCTATTTCTTTGACTTTTATCGATTAATTTGAGTATTCAACTTATAATTTTGGGATTTTAATGGTGGAATTTAGGAATTTTTTGGACTTCAATTTATAAACTTGAAATGTTGATTTCTCCCTCGTCTTAGCTTCATTTTCGAAATGATTTACACTGTTGATCTCCTTGTTATTTGGAGAATAGTTTTGTATATTAATTTTCAAATTTCAATTATTTTTCTGGTGAAACCATCCAAAAAAAGTGCTAAAAATGTGCTTCGGAAGTGCATGAAATCGTAATTTTCATATATCTCAAAATCAATACGTGATATCGAAAATATGACTTCATATTCTTGATCAGAGGGTCAAATAAAGTGGGTAATAGATCTAATCTCAATTTTAGAGCTAACGAATCACAATTTTAATTTCCCAAAAATCGAATTCCAGTGATTTCTTTGCGCCCCTGACGCGGCGCTCCAAGGGCGCGCCTCAGTGTAATTTTTGTGCAGTTTTTCATTTTGGCTCAAGGCTTTTGGGTCTTTGGCCTAAGCCTTCCAATGCGTGAAAATACCTATACTTAGCCATATTTAACCTTCATATCATTCAAGACATTCTACAATACTCACTCAAACACTTAGACTCATGTTTCACTCCAAATTTCAAGTCCCAAAACTCATCCGGATCTTAAGGTTCTTATTCAAGCTTCAAGTCTCCATCTCCAATCTTCTTCAAGAATTTCCCACAGTCAAGGTATGTGGGTTTCGACCATTTCGTCCTTTCACCAATAGTGCCAAAGCTTCCTTTTTACCTAAATTGCATGATTTCAAGTTGATTTACTTATGAGCCTTACTTTTTATAAATTAGACTATGAACTATGTTGGGGTTTCATGAAATTGTGACAGTTTAACCATGTTTTGGGTTATGAATCTATGACCCATTATAGGATCTGATGAAGGGCTTTCATGTATATTGCTTGAGGGTGTTACCAAGTATTGATGGATGGTTTTACAATGGATATTCTTGCATGATTTCATCCCTAAATTGCATGGCTTTACACTAGCTTTACACAACAGCCAAGTGTTTGATAAAATATTCGGTTATAGTTTCTTGAGGATTTGAAGGTCCAACACATGTCTTATGAGTTGAATGACTTTATGATAATGAAAGGAACATATGTATATGATATTCTCCTATAGAGTGTTGGAATGTGACCATACCCTACTCAAGGAGTTAAGAGCCCGGGTAACCATGTCGAGGAGTTTGTACCTTGATAACTAATCAAGGGGTTTATGCCTTGATAACCGGGTTGAGAGTTTAGTACCTTAATCACCAGGGGTGGTAGGGTGCGACTATCCACCAACCAATCAAGGGGTTCGTACCTTTGTAGCTGGGTTGAGGGGTTAGTACCTTAATCATCATGGGTAGTAGGGTGCGACGATCCACTAACCAATCAAGGGGTTTGTATTTTGGTAACCGGGTTGAGGGGTTAGTACCTCAATAGCCATTGGTGGTAGGGTGCAACGATCCATCAACCAACCAAAGGGGTTTATACTTTGGTAAAATATGGGTTCTATAATGATGGCCTCTCCTTACACATGTATTATACTATATAAGCATGATTTTGCTTCAAGCATTAACCATACATCTCATATTGCTATATGCTTATTCATTGCCTAAGTTATATATTTTGTTTATCGTACTTATTACTTGTTGCATTGCATCCTACATACTTAGTACGTTCAAACGTACTAACGCATACTCTATGCTTACATGAAGTTACCATGTAGGAACCGGAGCCCCGCTTGAGCATCTTTCTCCACTTGGCTAGTATGATTTCTCTCAAGCTAGTTGGTGAGTCCTACATTTCAGGGTCAGTACCTATGATCTCATGCTATGTACCAAGACTATCTTTCTTTTATATATATGTTGACTATGAGGGTGAGACCGATTGCTTGTCTTGGCCTCTACTTTTATCTATGTATTAGAGGTGTTTTTAGACATGTTATGTATTGAGCCTTGACTCTCTTGTTTTGATACTTATGTTATGGAAGTATCCCTTTAGTCCTTTTCCGTTATTTGTACTCTTATTATAGTTTTTAATTGCTTCCGCGAACAATAATGTGTAGTGATATGCTAAGAGGCTTGTTTGGGGTCCCTTTGGGTTCTCCATTCGTCGTGTCATGTCTAGGACCTAGGCTTGGGTCATGACAAACTTAGTATCAAAGCACTAGGTTGTTAATGATCCTCGGCGTCCAGCACACTGCGTCGATTAGAGTCTTGTTCATGGTTGTGCTGTGCACCACAACTATGAGCAAAAGGCTATGAGGTGCCTTAGGAAATATTTTTCTCCATGATCTAAGTCGTACTATAAAGTTAAAGTAAGGTTCCCCCCAATGATTATTCCTTGCTATGATAGATCTTGCCTAACACAAGAGAAAGGAGAGCCCGCACTCCCGAGGAATAACCGACTCATGGTGAGCTCCGAGATGCTTTCGTTTTGTTTGCACAAGTTGTGGCTAATCAAGCCAATCAAGGGGCCCTAGCCCCTCATGCTCCTACATCGGCATCTTGGGTGACAGACTTCATGAGGAGGAATCCCCCAGAATTCTATGGGTCAAAGGTAGATGAGGACCCCAAGAGTCATTGATAAAGTCTACAAGATTTTGGCTATTATGGGTATTAGATCAGAAGAGAAAGAAGATTTGGCGGCTTACCAACTCAAGAGGGTGGCACAAATATGGTTTAATCAATGGAAGGGAATCAATAATGTGGTGCTTTGGGAGGAGTTCAAGGCAACTTTTCTTAAGCAGTTCTTCCTTATTGAGCTTAGGGAAGCCAAATTGGTGGAGTTTATGATTTTCACAAAAGGGTATATGAGTGTGAGGGAGATACCCTCAAGTTCAATCAACTCTCTAAATATGCTCCCCATTTTGTTGCCGACCCAAGGTCTAAAATGAATAAGTTTGTGATGGGTGTGTTAGATTTGGTGAATCATGCCGGTTCGCTGTGTTGATTGGTGACATAGATTTGTCCCATTTGATGACCTATGCCGAACAAATGGGAGGAAACATTAAGGAAGACGAGGAGTAATGAGGCCAAGAGGGCCCGTTTTAAGGGTAGGTTCCAAAGTCGAAAGGGTGAGTGGTTCCATCAAGGCCAATGGTCTTCTCATGCTTCTAATAGGGTATTTGCCAATGACTTCCTAAGGGCCTAATGCATTTGTTGTGTGGTTCTTAGTAATGTGTGTTCAAAATGTGGTAAGGGTCATTGGGCCTATGATTGAGAGACACAAATGCATATTATGGGTGTAGGGACGTTGGTCACAGAAAGATTGATTGCCCTCGTAACCGCAACAAGGGTAAGGAGGTTCGTCCACAAGGTACAAATGCAGTTCCTCTAGAGAGAGATGGTCAACAAGGTTGTGCCCAAGACACAATTGGTTTTACGATTTGCATGGGAGGCAAGGGGTTGGTGAGGTGCCCGATGTCGACACCAGTATGTTAAAAGTCTTTGATTTTGATGTGTATATATTGATTGATCTGTGTGCCACTCTTTCTTTTATTACCCCCTTTGTTGCCAAAAAGTTTCATGTTGAACTTGAATTGTTGTGTGAGTCTTATGAGGTGTCTATGCCTATTGGTACATCTATTATTGCTAGAAAGATGTATAGAAATTGTCCCGTTTGCATTTTTCATAAGATTTTGCCTTTCGATCTTGTTGAGTTGGATGTGATTGATTTTGATGTAATTCTTGGGATGGATTGGTTGCATGCATACTATGTCTCTATTGATTACATAATCCATAAGGTCAAATTCCAATTCTCAAATGAGCCTGTTCTTGAGTGGGAGAGTCATGATGTAGTGGTCAAGGGTACATTTATCTCTTACATTAAAGCCCGTAAAATTGATCTCTAAGGGGTGTCTTCACCATCTTGTGAGGGTTAGGGGATGTGGAGTCCAAATTCCTTCACATAGAGTCAGTTCCGGTGGTAAATTAGTTTGTTGATATCTTTCCTAGTGACCTTCCCAGTGTTCCTCCTGAAAGGGAAATAGATTTTGGTATAGGCCTCCTTCCTGATACTCAACCCATTTCTATTCCCCTTTACCGTATGGCCCCGGTAGAGTTGAATGAGTTGAAGGAGCAATTGAGGGATTTGTTAGAGAAGGGTTTCATTAGGCCTAGCCAATCACCTTGGGGTGCTCTTGTGTTGTTTGTGAATAAAAAGGATGAGTCTCTTAGAATGTGTATTGAGTACCGACAACTTAATAGTGCTACCATCAAGAATAAGTATCCTCTACCAAGGATTGGTGATTTGTTTGACCAATTGCGAGGGACTAGTCACTTCTCTAAGATTGATCTAGGTCCGGGTACCATCAAGTGAAGGTGGGGGAGTGTGATATTCCCAAGACAACCTTCTGGTCTAGGTATGGGCATTATGAGTTTGTTGTGATGTCTTTTGGGTTGACCAATGCACAGACTATCTTCATGGATCTTATGAACAGGGTCTTCAAACCCTACCTTGATTCGTTTGTTGTGGTCTTCATTGATGATATTTTGATCTATTCACGTAGTGATTAGGAGCATATGGGCTATCTAAGGATGGCGCGACAAAGATTGAGGAAAGAGAAGTTGTATGCCAAATATAAAAAATGTGAATTTTGGTTAAAAGAGGTTGCCCTCCTAGGCCATGTGGTGTCGGAGGATGGTATTAAGGTGGATCCTAAGAAGATGCATGTGATTAGAAATTGGCCTAGACCATTGATCCATCAGATTTTAGGAGCTTCTTAGGCCTAACAGGTTACTATCGGAGGTTAGTGAATGGGTTCTGTTTTATTACTCCTCCTATGACCAAGTTGACTCAAAAGAAAGCCAAATTTGTGTGGACCGATGAGTGTGAAAGGAGTTTCCAAACATTGAAAGATAAGCTTGTGTCCGCTCCTATATTTTCACTACCAGAAGGACTAGAGGGGTTTGTTGTTTATTTTGATGCTTCTACAGTTGGTTTGGGTTGTGTTATAATGCAAAATGGTAAGGTGATAGCCGATGCTTCCAGACAATTCAAAGTGTATGGAAAGAATTATGCTACTCAAGATCTTGAACTAGCTGCCGTGGTATTTGCATTAAATATTTGGCGTCACTATATGTATGGGGTACATGTTGATGTGTGCACCGATTATAAGAGTCTCCAATATGTCTTCACTCAAAAGGATCCCCACTTAAGACAAAGAAGGTGGTTAGAAATTCTTAAGGACATGATATAAGTGTGCATTACCTTCCCGGTAAGGCTAATGTGGTGGCCGATGCTTTTAGTAGGGTGTCCATGGGTGACCTATCACTTGTCGATGATGGTGGCAAAAGGGTGGCTAGGGAGGTCCATCGGTTGGCTATATTGGGAGTTAGGTTGAAAAAGGTTGATAATGGTGGTAATGTTGATAATGGCTAAATCTTCATTGGTTGAGGTGGTGTAAGCTAAGCAAGATCTTGACCCCGCTTTGCTAGAATTGAAGGCATTGGTAAAAGATGGTAAGATAGAGGTTTTCTCTAATGGGAGAGATGGTGTCCTTAGATACCAAGGTAGGTTGTGTGTGCTTTGTGTTGATGGCTTGAGAGAAAATATTCTTGATGATGCTCATGGTTCTTCCTATTTTATTCACCTTGGTTCTACTAAATTGTCTAGGGATTTGAGGGATGTGTATCGGTGGAGAGGCATGAAGTGGGACATTGCCAAATTTGTTTGCGGTTGTCATAGTTCCCAACAAGTCAAAGCCGAGAACCAGAGGCCGGGTGCCTAACCGAAGACTTAGAGATTCCTACTTGGAAATGGGAGGAAATTAACATGGATTTTGTCGTTGGGTTACCCAAGACTAGAAAGGGTTTTGATTCCATTTGGGTTGTAGTTGATAGGATGACGAAATCGGCTCACTTTCTATCGGTTAAGACTACATATGGGGCTGAAGATTATGCTAGATTGTACATTCATGAGTTGTTAAGGTTTCATGGGGTGCCCTTGTCTATCATATCAGATCGTGGTGCTGAATTTACTTCATATTTTTTGATGTCCTTTGAAAGGGGTTTTGGTACAAGAGTTAAACATAGTACGACCTTTCACCCTCAAACGGAGGGCCAAGCCGAAAGAACTATCCAAACACTTGAGGATATGCTTAGGGCTTGTGTATTGGAGCTCAAGGGTAGTTGATATGATCATCTTCCATTGATTGAGTTTTCCTATAATAATAACTATTATTCTAGCATCAGTATGACCCCTTTTGAGGGTCTCTATAGTAGATATTATAGATCACCGGTGGGGTGGTTTGAGGTTTGAGAGGTGGATTTGTTGGGACTAGATCTGGTTATGGAGGCTCTTGAGAAGGTTAGGATGATTAGAGAAAGGTTTAAAATGGCCCAAAGTCGCCAAAAGTCCTATGCTGATGTGAGAAGAAGGGAACTTGAATTTAAAGTTGGTGATTGGTTCTATTTGAAGGTTTCACCTATGAACGTTATGGTCCGTAAGAAGGGTAAACTAAGTCTAAGATTTGTGGGTCATTATAGGGTGATGAGGAGGATTGGTAAGGTGGCCTATGTGTTGGAGTTGCCTACTAAAATGGATTTGGTTTATTTTGTTTTCCATGTATCTATGTTGTGGAAATGTGTGGGTGACCCTATGCTATTGTGCCTCTTGATGTTGTGGGGATGGTTGAAGACAACTTGACATATGAAAAGGTTCTAGTAGAGATCTTGGATAGAAAAGTGAAGAGGTTGAGGAACAAGGATGTTGCTTCCGTTAAGGCCCTTTGGAGGAATTAATAAGTCAAAAGTGCTACTTAGGAGGACAAAGCGAACATGCAAAAGTGATGTCCTTATCTGTTCCATGCAATTCAACCTTAAGGTACTGATTCTATGTCTTTTGTGTAATTTCATATCTCATGTTCCAGCCCCTAAGTCATTTGAATGCATTCATGTTTATATTGGCAAGTTCATGGTGATTTTACATTTATATTGAGATTTTGAAAATGGTATTTTAAGTGTAATTGTTGCATTCTTATTGGGCCTAATTTCTTCATGATTACTCTTCTCATATACGTTTCTTTAATATTCGAGGATGAATATTCCCGAAGGGGAGATATTGAAACTACCTCAAAAAAGTGCCCGAAAATGTGCCTCAAAAGTGTCTGAAATCATAATTTTCATATATCTCAAAATCCGTACGTGATATTGAAAATTTGACTTAGTATTCTTGATCAATGGGTCAAATTGAGTGTAAAATGTGTCTAACCCTGATTTTAGAGAAAACAAATCGCAATTTTAGTTTCCTAAAAATCGAATTTAAGTGGTTTTCCGTGCCCCTGGCGCAATGCGCCAAGGGCATGCCTCAATTGTAATTTTTGTGTAGTTTGTCACTTCGGCCAAAGGCTTTTGGGTCTTGGGCCTAAGCCTTCCCATGCGTGAAAGTACCTATACTTAGCCATATTTTATCTTCATATCATTCAAAACATTCCCCAATACTAACTCAAACACTTCGACTCATATTTCACACCAAATTTCAAGTCCCAAAACTCATCCAGATCTTAAGGTTCTCATTCAAGCTTCAAGTCTCCATCTCCAATCTTCTTCAAGAATTTTCCAAAGTCAAGGTATGTGGGTTTCAATAATTGGGTCCTTTCACCCATGGTGCCTAAGCTTCCTTTTTACCTAAAATGCATGATTTCAAGTTGATTTACTTATGGGTCTTACTTATTGTGAATTAGACAATGAAATATGTTGGGGTTTCATGAAATTGTGATTGTTTTACCATGTTTTAGGCTATAAATCTATGGACCATTGATGTATTTGATCAAGGATTATGATGTATATTACTTGAGGGTGTTACCAAGTATTGATGAATAGTTTTAAAATGGATTTTCTTGCATGATTTCATCCCTAAATTGCATGGATTTACACTAGCTCTAAACACCCGCCAAATATTTCATAAAATATCTGGTTATAGTTTCTTGAGGAATTGAAGGTCCAATGCATATATTATGAGTTGAATGACCTTATGATGATGAAAGAAATGTATATATATGATATTATCCTATATAGTGTTGGAATATGACAATGCCCTGCTAGGAGGGTTAAGAGCCCGAGTGACCATGTCGAGGGGTTTGTACCTTGATAATCAATCATGGGGTTTGTGTCTTGATAACCAGGTTGAGGGGTTAGTACCTCAATCACCAGGGGTGGTAGGGTGAGACTATCACCAACCAATCAAGGGGTTTGTACCGTGGTAACCGGCTTGAGGGATTAGTACCTCAATCACCATGGGTGGTATGGTGCGACTATCAACCATCCAATCAAGGAGTTTGTACCTTGGTAAATAGATTGAGGGCTTAGTACCTCAATCACCATGGTGTTAGGGTGCGACAATCCACTAACCAACTAAAGGGGTTTGTACCTTCGTAAACTATGGTTTCTATAACGTTATTCTCGCCTTACACATGTAATATGTTCTGTAAAAACAATATTTTTCTTTAAGCATCATTCATACATATCATATTACTATATTCTTATTCATTGCCTAAGTTATGCATTTTGTTTATGGCGCTTATCACTTGTTTCAATGCTTCCTAAATATTTAGTACATTCAAACGTACTAATGTATACTCTATGCCTACATGATGTCACCATGTAGGAATCGGAAGCCCGCTTGAGCATCTTCCTCCACGTGGCTAGTATAATTTCTCTCAAGCTAGTTGGTGAGTCCTCCATTCTGAGGAAAAGATCTATGATCTCATGCTATGTATTAAGACTACTTTTCTTTTATGTATATATTGACTATGAGGGTGAGCCAGTTGATTGTTTTGGCCCCCGCTCTTATCTATGTAGTAGAGATTTTATTGGACATGTTATGAATTGAGCCTTAACTCTCTTGTTTTGATGCTTATGTTATGAAAGTATCTCTTTAGTCCTTTTCCCCATACTTTTACTCTTATTATATTAGTTAATTCCTTTCGTGACCAATGATGTGTAATGATATATTAAGAGACTTATTTGGGGTCCCTATGGGTTCTTCATTCGCCGTCTCAAATCTAGGACCTAGACTTGGGCCGTGACAAACTTAGTATCAAAGCACTAGGTTGTTAATGATCCTCGGTTACCAACACGTTGCGTCGATTAGAGTCTTGTTCATGGTTGTATTATGCCCCACAACTATGAGCAAGAGGCTATGAGGAGTTTTAGGAAATATTTCCCTTCTTCATATTCCAAGTCATGATACAAAGTTGAAGTAAAGTTTTCTCCCCTTAATGATTGTTCCTTGCTTTGCTAGATCATGCCTAACACAAGAGGAAGGAGATCCCGCACTCCTAAGGAACAACTGGCTCATGGTGAGCTCCGGGATACTCTCACTTTTCTTGCACAAGTTGTAGCTAATCAACATAATCAAGGGGACCAAGCCCCTCATGCTCCTACACCGGCATCTCAGTCTAGAGACTTCATGAGGATGAATCCCCTAAAATTCTATGGGTCAAAGGTAAATGAGGACCCTCAAGAGTTCATTGAGGAGGTCTACAAGGTTTTGGCTATTACGGGCGTTAGATCAAAAGAGAAAGAGGAGTTGGCAGCTTATCAACTCAGGGGGGTGCCACAAATATGGTTTAATTAATTGAAGGAGGATAAGGGAATAAATAATGTGGTGCTTTGGGAGGATTTCAAGGCAGTTTTTCATAACGTTCTTCCCTCTTGTGCTTAGGGAAGCCAAATTGGTGGAGTTTATGAATTTGAGACAAGGGACCATGAGTGTGAGGGAGATACCCTCAAGTTCAGTCAACTCTCTAAATATGCTCACCACTTGGTTGCCGACCCAAGGTCTAGAATGAATAAATTTGTGATGGGTGTGTCCTATTTTTTGAGTGAGGAATGTCGGGTTCGATGTGATTAGTGTCATAGATTTGCTCCATTTGATGACCTATACCAAACATACGGAGGAGGAAAAGTTGAGGAAGAGGAGGAGTAATGAGGCTAAGAGGGCCCGTTTTAAGGGTAGGTTCCAAAGTCAAAAAGGTAGCCGGTTCCATCAAGGCCAAGGGTCTTCTCATGCTTCTAATAGGGGATTTGCCAATGACTTCCCAAGAGTCCAAGGTGTTGGTGGTGTGGTTTCTAGTTATGTGTGTTCAAAATGTGGTAGGGGTAATAGGGGCCTATGTTTGAGAGACATAAATGCACATTATGGATGTGGGGAAGTTGGTTACAAAAAGATTGATTGCCCTTGTAACCGCAATGAGGGTAAAGAGGTTCGTCCACAAGGTACAAATGCGGTTCCTATAGGGATAGGTGGTCAACAAGGTGGTTCCCAAGACACAATTGGTTTTATGTTTTGCATGGGAGGCAAGGGGTTGATAAGGTGCTCGATGTCATCTCCGATATGTTAGAACATCTTTGATTTTGATGTGTTTATATTGATTGATCCGGGTGGCACTCTTTCTTTTGTTACCCTTTTGTTGCCAAAAGGTTTCATGTTGAACCCAAATTGTTGTGTGAGTCTTACGAGGTGTCTACTCTTATGGTGCATCTATAGTTGCTAGAAAGGTGTATAGAAATTTTCCCATTTGCATTTTTCATAAGATTTTGCCTTCTGATCTTATTGAGTTGGATATGGTTGATTTTGATGTCATTCTTGGGATGGATTGGTTGCATGCATACTATGTCTCTATTGATGGTAGAACTCGTAGGGTCAAATTCCAATTCCCAAATAAGCCCATTCTTGAGTGCGAGAGTCATAATGTAGTGGTCAAGGGTAGATTTATCTCTTGCATTAAAGCCTGTAAGTTGATCTCTAAGGGGTATCTTTGCCATCTTGTGAAGGTTAGTGATGTGGAGTCCAAAGTCCTTCCCATAGAGTCGGTTCCGATGGTAAATGAGTTTCTTGATGTCGTTCTTAGTGACCTTTCCGGTGTTCCTCCTGAAAGGGAAATAGATTTTGGTATAGACCTCTTTCCCGATACTCAATCCATTTCTATTCCCCATTACCTTATGGCCCCGATAGAGTTGAAGGAGTTGAAGGAGCAATTGAGGGATTTGTTGGAGAAGGGTTTCATTAGGCCTACCCAATCACCTAGAGGGTGCTCCAGTGTTGTTTGTAAAGAAGAAAGATGCGTCTCTTAGAATGTGTATTAATTACCGGCAACTTAATAGTGTTACCATAAAGAATAAGTATCCTCTTCCAAGGATTGATGATTTGTTTGACCAATTGGAAGGGGCTGGTCACTTCTCTAATATTGATCTTCGGTCCGGATACCATCAAATGAAGGTGAGGGAGTGTGATATTCCCAAGATAGCCTTCCAGACTAGGTATGGGCATTATGAGTTTATTGTAATGTCTTTTTGGTTGACCAATGCACCGACTATCTTCATGGATCTTATGAATAGGATCTTCAAAACCCTACCTTGATTCATTTGTTGTGGTCCTCATTGATGATATTTTGATCTATTCACATAGTGAGAAGGAGCATATAGGCCATTTGAGGTTAATGCAACAAAGATTTAGGGAAGAGAAGTTTTATGCTAAATATTAAAATTGTGAATTTTGGTTAAAAGAGGTTGTCATCCTAGATCATGTGGTGTCGGGGGACAGTACTAAGGTGATCCTAAGAAAATATATATGATTAGAAATTGGCCTAGATCATTGACCCCATTAGATATTTGGTGATTCTTGGGCTTAGCGGGTTACCATCGGAGGTTTGTGAATGGGTTCTCTTCTATTACTTCTCCTTTGACCAAGTTGACTCAACAGAAAACAAATTTGTTTAGACCAATAAGTGTGAAAAGAGTTTCCAAACATTGAAAGTTAAGCTTGTGTCTGCTCCTATATTGTCACTATTGGAAGGACTAGAAGGGTTTGTTGTATATTTTGATGCTTGTAAAGTTGGTTTAGGTTGTGTTCTAATACAAAATGGTAAGGTGATAGCCTATGCTTCTAGACAACTCAAAGTGCATGGAAAGAATTATCCTACTCATGATCTTGAACTAGCCGCCGTGATATTTGCATTAAAGATTTGGCGTCATTATATGTATGGGGTGCATGTTGATGTGTTCACCGATCATAAGAGTCTCCAATATGTCTTCACTCAAAAGGATCTCAACTTGAGACAAAGAAGGTGGTTAGAAATTCTTAAGGACTATGATATAAGTGTGCATTATCATCCCGATAAGGCTAATGTCGTGGCCGATGTTTTTAGTAGGGTGTCCATGGGTAACCTAGCACATGTCAATGATGGTGGCAAAAGGGTAGCAAGGGAGGTCCATCAGTTGGCTAGATTGAGAGTTAGGTTAGAAGAGGTTGATAATGGTGGTGTGTTGTTGTTGATTGTTCTAAAACTTCATTGGTTGAGGAGGTGAAAGCTAAGCATGATCTTGACCCGAAGCGGAATTGAAGGAATTGGCAAAAGATGGTAAGGTGGAGGTTTTCTCCCTAGGGGGAGATGGTGTCCTTAGTGTCACGCCCCAAGTCCCGTTAGGGCGGACTGACACCAGTTGCTTATAAGGCCTGGGAGAACCAACCTGTATCTACGCTCTTTCTATACGTATTATAAGAGATTTCTACATTTGACATGCCTTTAAGGAATTAAACAGTGACAACAAGACAAAAGGAAATGCATATGACTAGGCCGTTGGGGCCGGTATTTAAAGTACGAGACATTACCACACTTTAATTTACATAGTCTACAAAGCCTCTAGATAAGGAAAAATAACTGATAAGGGTCGGGACAGGACCCGTCTCGACTAACTCAAACATATAAACTCTAGACATGCAGAGCTTCGAAGTAACCTGGAGCTTGGTGTCAGCAGCTGGATATCCTATACTTTTACTGGGGATATCTACTAGCACCTGTACTTGCAGCATGAAATGCAGGTCCCCCGTAAGGGACGTCAGTATGAGATAATGTACTGAATATGTAAGGCAGGATATACTATATATGAAGTAACAACTCAACTTAAACTATGCATTGGTGTAGGATAAGAGACCACCTTTAGTTATACTGTGGAATCAGGTACTTTATGTTCTTTAAAATTACTTTACCTTTACTGTATAATCTATGCACCACTGTAATACAAATGACCAACTGATCAGTGGTAAAACTATATCGGGATCGTCCCTGGCTAGGTTATTACTTAAACCCTCGGGTAACCACCCATGATAGGATCGTCCCTGGCTAGGTGATTCTTTCACCCCTCGAGCTACCACCCATCAATAAAAAATGTATTGAGATCATCCCTGGCTTGGTTCTTCCTTAACCCCTCGGGCTACCACCCATGATAGGATCGTCCCTGGCAAGGTGATTCTTCCACCACTCGGGCTACCACCTATCAATAAATAATATACCTTATCTTTCAATTACCTTTGAGATGGTTCTTTTGGTGGTCACAATATTGGATCTTTAGTATTGTATATGTAGCATGTGACATGTAGATAATCATGCAAAACAATATGACAATGAAAAAGAGTATGTTATACCAATAATGAAATGTGTATGAAATGGAACAACTCGTGAACTTTATTTAGTAACAAGAACCCATGTGACTTGGTATCTATGCATGTACACAAATTTGAAGGTGACTATGTATGGAAGCATATGAACACGTGAAATAGTGGAGACATGATTAATAGTTTTGTCGGAGTTGGAAAGTACCTTTATGTGCCAATGAAGAATCTAGATTTCATGCCAAGTTATACGAAATCAAGTAGCCTTACATACGTTGTTGTATGACCTCGTTACTACCTTGGTATAACCTTCCCTTCCTTCAAATACTTATCTATGACATAGATGGTAATAAAACTAGCATTAGCGGCCAATAGATACATCTTGGCTGCCCAATCATATAAAAAGACAACACATGGCCAGCAAGCGAGCGTTTATAAACCCGAGCGTATTCTTTCAACATTTTCGCTCCTAATCATATTTTTCTAATACATATTTTCATATACACACCATTTATAGCCTGGTTTAGTGCCAGAACAACCTTACAACAGTCCACAAAGCATAACAACACATAACAATTCTACACAACCTAAAAATGGACAGCATAATGTTATCTTCCTTCACTTCATTTCGACGTCGACAATTCCAAACCTATTCCAACTCTAACCAAACTGTTCCAACAACATTTACACATGTAAACTGACCTAAAACAATCTTATAACAGCACTCAATAAGTTATGAAGGATGTGAGCCAATAATCTTCCACCCAACAGTCCATAAGTTCCAATACATATTACACTTAAGATAGCACAATAAAACACGTTGGTTAAGTGAAACCAAAATCAGGGCAGCAACCTTAGGGTAGAATTTAGAACACAAAACATGTTAATAACATAAACCTCTCTTCATAATACAGCCCACAGACCATAGAGAAGTCACTAAAACAAAAGGCAAGTGTGCAGCAACTTTCTAAATACATCTTGTCCCAAATTTCCAGCACAAACATACTAGCATATACTTGTTGTTTTTCATCAAGAAACCATATTAAATACACAACTATGATTACTTACCTTTGCCTTCAAGGTTCAGGTCTCCTTCAAGAGCCCTAAAAGAGTCGTTTGGTTGCTTTACAAAGTTAAGAAAAGTTGAGAAAAAACTTTGGAGAGCGATTTGATTTTTGTGTGTTCAAGTTGAAAAATAACTTGTGGAAGTTGTTTATATAGACTCTTTTGGACGACTTTCTCCTTCATGTTTGACCAAATAATAGTATATATTAAGAGGCTATGATGCAGCTCCTTGCCCTTTTCACTTGGGCCTAAATGAGTCTCCAAGTTGATGGGCTTGGGCTACCCATTTTCCCAATTTCTCTTACTTAGTTATGGGCCCAAATAGCCAAGTGGGTTGTGGTGTCTTTGGGAACTTTTTAATATCCTTCTTGGGCTGAAAATGTAGTCCTTTTGTGAGGATAAAACATGGGCTAAACTCACACCCTTAACACAGACTTTATTCATAATCAGATTTGGACCAATACGAGTGGAGCCTCGTCTCCGTTTAGCTAGCAAATTTAAGATAAGCAAGTAAGTGACTCACCTGCTAGCTTCTTAAGTCATACAAGCACCTCAATTCTCTTACATCATTTAAGGCCATAATCTCCTCAATTTGACACAAAACATGTATACATTCGACCCTCTTAAGCGTTGGATGCACATATCCCCCAATAACATAAGATTCGAGCACTTTTAAAAATGGGCGCTAATTTGAACAAACTATATCATGTTTCATTTGCATTATACCAGTACTGTAAGGTGTGGGGTGTTACATTCTCCCCCCCTTAGGAATTTTCGTCCTCGAATGTTAACACAATTGAATAGCTTAACCAAGTTTAAACCTTTACTTACACAAACATTCGACAACATATTAAGTATTCAATCACACGTACCTATAAGTGTCCTAATTCTACATGTTGGACTTCCTCCTTAGCTTCAAATAAGTAAGGGTACTTTGATTTCATTTCGTCCTCGGCCTCCCATGTTATTTCTTCTACTTGCTAGTTCCTCCAAAGTACTTTTACTGAAGTTATTTCTTTGTTCCTTAGCTTCTTCACTTGACGATCTAGAATAGCAGTAGGTACCTTTTCATATGTGAGATCTCCTGTGACCTGTACATCCTCAATAGGAGTGATACGAGATATATCACCTATGCATTTTCGAAGCATTGAGACATGAAAAACTGGATAAACCATGGAAAGCTCTTGGGGTAGCTCTAGTTCATATGCAACTTGCACGAATCCCTTAATAATCTGATATGGTCCTATGTAACGTGGGCTCAATTTTCCTTTCTTACCAAATCTCATAATTCCTTTCATTGGAGACACTTTTAAAAATACCGAATCCCTTACTAAGAATACTAGTCCTCTCCTTCTAGCATCCGCATATGATTTGTGATGACTTTGGGCTGTTTCTTGTCACTGCTATATCACCTTAGCTTTTTCCATGGCTTGTTGTACTAGATCTGGCCCAAGCATGGTGGTTTGACCCACTTCAAACCATCCAATTGGTGACCTATATTTCCTCCCATACAAAGTTTCGTAAGGTGCCATCTTGATACTCGCGTGGTAGCTATTATTATAGGCAAATTCAATAAGTGGTAAATGGTCTACCCAACTACCTTTAAAGTCCAATGCACGTGCTCGCGACATATCTTCAAGTGTCTGAATGGTGCGTTCTGCTTGACCGTCTGTTTGAGGGTGGAAAACAGTACTCAAATTCATTTGTGTCCCCAAACTCCTTTGGAAGGACTTCCAAACCTTGCAGTGAATTGAGCTCCTTGGTCAGATTTAATGGAGATTGGGACTCTATGTAGCCTGACTATCTCTCTTAGGTATAGCTTGACATATTCTTCAGCTGTACAATTATTCCTGACTGGTAAAAAGTGTGCTGACTTTATAAGTATTTTAATTATCACCCATATGGAGTCAAACTTCTGAGATGAGCGAAGCAAGCTGGTAACAAAATCCATATTGATCATATCCCACTTCCAAGTTGGAAGCTCTATACACTGCATATAACCTCCTGGCTTTTGGTGTTCCACTTTCACCTGTTGGCAATTTGGACATTGAGCTACAAATTCTGCAAGGTCCTTTTTCGTGCCTCCCACCTTAAACATTCCCTTCAGGTCATAGTACATCTTAGTTGATCCTAGGTGGATGGAATATCAAGAATGATGGGCTTCTTCCATTATCGTCTTTCTTAATCCATTAACATCAGGCACACATAATCTATTTTGGTAGTTTGTACTCCATTTTGTGCAATGTCAAAGCCCTTTATCATACCCCGATTCACCTTCTCCTTAAGCTATCGTAGAACAGGATTCTTGGATTGTTTTTCTTTCACCTTCATCACCAATGAAGATGCTGCTGCATTATGTACAATAACCCCTTCCTTTGGAGTTTCAAGAAGGTGAACTCCCAAACTGGCTAACTGACGTAGATCCTTAGCCATTCCTTGACTTATCACAGCTAGATCACTAGTATTCATGATTGCCTTACGACTCAGGGCATCGGCTGCCACATTTGCCTTCCCCGGATGGTATAGTATATCAATGTCATAATCCTTTATTAGCTCTAGCCATCTCTTATGGTATAGGTCTTTCTGGTTAAAGATGTACTGCAGGCTCTTATGGTTAGTATATATGTCAATGTGAACCCCATACAAATAGTGGCACCATATTTTCAAGGCAAACACAACCGCTGCTAGCTCTAGATCATGTGGTGGATAGTTTTTCTCATATTGTCATAGTTGCTTAGACGCATAAGCAATTACCCTACCATTCTGTGTCAGTATGCACTCTAAGCCAATTCCTGAAGCATCGCAATACACTGCATACCCCTCAGTGCCTTCTGGAAGTACTAGCAGAGGTGCAGAAGTTAGATTATTTTTCAGCTCCTGGAAGCTCCTTTCACACGCATATTGGAACTTGGTTGCCTTATGTGTCAGCTTTGTTAGGGGTGTAGAAATAGAAGAAAAACCTTTAACAAACCTCCTGTAATATCCTGCCAAGCTTAGGAAGCTCCGAACTTCCGTGGGTGTCATCGGTCTTGGCCAATCTTTCACAGCCTTTATCTTTTGTGAATCAACCATTATTCCCTCATCAGACACAATATGACCAAAGATTGCCATTGATTTCAGCCAAAATTCACATTTAGAAAACTTGGCATATAACTGTTGATCACGAAGAGTCTGTAACACTTGTCGTATGTGATCTGCATGATCCTTTTCTGATCTTGAATGTACCAAAATGTCATCTATAAATACTATCACAAACACATCTAAGAATGGATTGAATACCCTGTTCATCAGATCCATAAAAACAGCTGGTGCATTCGTTAGCCCAAATGACATAACAAGAAATTCAAAGTGACCATAGCGTGTTGTGATAGCTGTCTTGGGTATATCTTCCTCCTTCACCCTCACTTGGTGATATCCTGATCTCAAATCAATTTTTGAAAAGTATTTGGCACCCTATAACTGATCAAATAAATCATCAATGCTCGGGAGGGGGTATTTATTCTTAATTGTCACCCTATTAAATAGTCAATAGTCGATACACATTCTCAAGGTGCCATCCTTTTTGGGTACAAATAACACTGATGCACCACAGGGGGACACACTAGGTCTTACGAAACCCTTATCCAATAAGTCTTTTAATTGCTCTTTTAATTCACGCAATTCTGTCGGGGCCATTCTATATGGAGGGATTGAAATAGGTTGAGTGCCTGGAAGTAAGTCAATACCAAAATCTACTTCTCATTCTGAAGGTAAGCCTGGAAGTTCTTCAGGGAATACATCAACAAATTCATTCACCACTGGAACTGATTGAAGAGTTGGCGATTCTGCCTCCATATCCCTTACTCTAAATAAATGACATATATACCCCTTAGATATTATCTTTCTTGCCTTAAAACAAGAGATAAACTTACCCTTTGGCGCCCAAACATTGCCTTCCCAATTAATAACTGCCTCATTTGGAAAGTGGAAGTACATTCTCTTAGTTCGGCAATCCACGAGGGCATAACAAGAAGCTAACCAATCCATACCCATTATAACATCAAATTCTACCATTTCTAGCTCAATAAGGTTAGCCA
>JAABOM020108926.1:0-24671 GCA_011800125.2 Solanum clarkiae
TTTTCTACATTCAACATGCTTTTAAGAAAGTAAACAGTAATAACAAGCCAAAAAGAAATGCATATGACAAGGCAGTTGGGACCATGTTGTCTGAAGTACGAGACTTGACCACACTTTAATTTACATAGTCTACAAAGCCTCTAGATAAGGAAAAGTATCTAATAAGGGCCGGGACAGGCCCCACCTCGACTAACTATACAATACAAAAATATAAGCTCTAGACACACAAAGATCTGAAGCAACCAGGAGATTGGTAACAACAGCTGGATATACTGTACTCCTACTGGGGAGATCTACTAGCATCGTACCTGTTGCATGAAATGCAGGTCCCCCTTAAGGGACGTTAGTATGAGATAATGTACTGAATATGTAAGGCAGGAAATACTATATACGAAGTAACAACTCAAATGAAACTATACACTGGTGTAGGATAAGAGACCACCTTTAGTTATACTGGGGGATCCTGTACTTTATATTATTTTTATCACTTTACCTTTATTGTATAATCTATGAACAACATGTAATACAAATGGCCAACTGATCAGTGGTAAATCTATATTGAGATCGGCCTTGGCTAGGCTTTTCCTTTCACCCCTTGGGCTATCCCTGTGATAGGATCAACCCTTGCTAGGTGATTCTTCCATCCCTCGGGTTACCACCCATCAATAAGCAATATACTTTACTTTTCAATTATGTTTGAGATGATTCTTTTGGTGGTCATAATATTGGAGTTATAGGACTGTAGTTGTAGCATGTGACATGTAGATAATCATACAAGACAATATGACATTGAAAAGAGTATGTTACACAAATAATGAAATGCATATGAGATGAAACAACTCGTGAACTTTATTTAGCAACAAGAGCCCACGTAACTTGGTATCCATGTATCTATGTAAATTTGAAGGTGACTATGTATGGGAGCATATGAAAATGTGAAAGAGTAGAGACACGGTTAATGGTTGTATTAGAGTTGGTAAGTGTCTTTATGTGCCAAGGAGATATCCATGTTTCATGCCAAATAATACAAAATCAAGCAGCCTTACATACCTCGCTGTACGACCTCGCTATTACCTCGACATAACCTTCCCTTCCTCCATAAATTTATCTACAATACAGTAGGTGATAAAACTTTAGCAACCAATTGATACATCTTGACAGCCCAATCTCATAAAAAACAACACACGGGCAGCAAGCGTATAATTATATCCCGAGCATATTTTTTCTACCTTTTCATCTCTAATCATATTTTATAATATACATTCTCATATACATATCGTGTGGATCCTATTTTAGCGTCATAACAGTCTTACAACAGCCCACAAGCACAACATACAAAATTCTACACAATACACAAGTAGGCAGCATAGCATTACATCCTCTCGCTACATTTCGATGTCAACAATTTCAAATCTGTTCTAACTTTAACCAAATAGTCCCCACCATATATACATATAAAAAACAATCCTAAAATAGTGAAAAAATTGTACTAAAGTATATGGAGAATGTGAAACAACAATCTCCTATTATCGATCCACAAGTTACTACTAAGAGCACACTTAAGATATCGCACAACAACTCAGTTTTGCGGACTGTAATAATGGTGCAACATCCTTGTCATATCAGTACAAAACTTAACCTTGTTAAAACCATAAACTTTACTTCATAATCCAGCCAATCAATAAGAGAAAAATCTCTTAATCAATAAGAAAAGTGCACAACAATCCTTAGGATACATGTTGTCCAAAAATTTCAGTATAAACATAACCAGCCTAGTCTTTTGTTTTACATAAGAAAACCATACTAAAAATAAAAGTATTCTTACTTACCTTTACCCTCAAGGTGTAGGGCTTCTCCAAGAACCATAAAAGTCTCTTGTGGCTGCTTGTAAAGTCAAGAAAGAGTTGAGAGAGAACTTGGAAAAACTATCCGATTTTTTTGTTCAAGTTAAATGACTTGAGTGAGATGCTTATAAGCCCCTTTTAAAGGAGTACTTGGCCGACTTGCTTTCCCATTATAAGCCTTGTTTTATCAAGTGATTGATGTACCATTTTTCTCCCTTTCACTTGGGCTTTAAGGGACTACAAATTGATGGGCCTTTGTTGCCCATTTTCCCTTTTCTCTGAGTTACTTTGGGCCTAAATTTTCAAAGAAATTGTGATATCTTTGGGCTCTTTTTATATCATTCTTGGGCTGAAAATATAGTCCATTTATTATGCTGAAACATGGGCTAAAGTTACACCCTTAACACAGACTCTATTCATAATCGGACTTAGACAGATACAACATCGGGCCTTGTATCGGTCTACCTAGCAAATTTAAGCTAAGCAAGTAGGTGAACCACCTACTAGCTTCCTAAGTCCTACAAGCATCTCAATTCTCTCACATTTTTTAGGACCATGATCTCCTCAATTTGACATAAAACTTATATATACTCGACCTTTTTAAGCGTTAGACGTACATATCGCCCTCTAATATGAGATTCAAGCACTTTTAAGAATAGGCGCTAATTTGACAAAACCATGTCATTTTTCATTTGTATAGAACTAGTACATGTAAGATGTGGGGTGTTACAAATATCTCTTGATAGCGTGAATAAGTTTGCTCTATTTCCATTCAAGAGAACTGCAACCTGCTAGTTGAGATGCAAAATATTATAATGTTTATGAGATTAGGTAGGAAGTCAAAATAGACAAGGTTTTTCCAAGTGAAAAACCCTTTGAGATTGTCAAAGGCCTTTTCTAGGTCCATTTTGATTATCATATTTGCACATTTACCTTTCATCCTTTGGACGTGCCTAATTGTTTCTTTGACAACTATAGCATTATCAATTACTTATCTATATTTTAAGAAGCTACTTTGGCATGGGACAACGATCTTGTCCATGAAAGGTTTATGTCATAAGGTGATGATTTTTGTAATAATTTTACTGGTGGTGTTGCATAGGCTGATGGGCCTATACTCAAGATTTTGAGATTCTTTTTTATCTTTTGGATCGGGCATATGTATGTGTCATTTGATACCTATTAGAATTCTTTTATTATCAAAAGATTCTTGGCATAGATTTATTAGAGATTTACTAACTATGGGCCAATACCTTTGAAAGAAGAAAGGATGTAGACTGTTTGACCCTGGATCCTTCCAATGTTGAAAAGAGTTAATAACATTTTGAATTTCATTTTCTATTGGTGTTAGGCAAAGTAGAGATAGAACTAAGTTACTGCAAAACTTGACTTGGTATGGAAAATCCCTAGGTGATGCCTCGTGCCTTCTATGGAATAGGCCATCAAAATAAGAATATTCATGGACTTTTATGGCAGCGTGGTCATATATCCTAGAACCGCCATGGTATTTAATAGCAATGATTTTATTTTGTCTGCAGCAGTTGGGCACTTGTTTGGAAGAAACCTAGATTTATATTTAGAAATCCTCCTCTAGTTTTAATACCATGTTGTATTCCTTGATGAGCTACGTTACTAGGTTTGATATGAAAGAGCTGGAACCATATGACGGTGATTTTTGTAGACCTTCTATTTGCCAGAGGAGGTGTTTTTAATATAAAAGATGTTATCAAAGGAGTGTTTGTTCCAATTAGTTACTTGCTGCTTGAATGTGTGGATAGCTTCCAATATATTTTCCTGATTTTTCTAGTTGGAGGAGCCTATATTCGGTAGGTCAGGTTGTGTAGTCAATATGGATTTTAAATGGAATATATAGCCAACATGGATTCAAAATGGAATATTTTCCCCTTGTGGTTGGTTTTATTTTGGAATAAGGATATAAGAAGGGAGTAATGGTTTGAGTGAGCATGTGGTAGGCAATGTACTTGGGCATCTAGAAAACTATGCAACCATGCTTCAGTTGCCAAGAAGCAGTCTAGACGTTCAGTGATTAGGGAAGATTTCTTTTCATAATGTTTATTTAACTAAGTGTATTTACTTTCCTTGAAGCCTAAGTAAATCGATGCACAATAGTTATTAACATCACAAAAGGCTTTGGCATGTAATTTATTCATTGATGAGCCCCCAGATTTATTTGTGGTATGGAGAAGTTCACTAAAGTTGCCTCCTACTAACCATTCTCCTTGGTAACTATTTTTATTTTACTTTAGGTTTTCCTATAATAATTTTCGTATGTTGTGATATGTACTTGCATAGATTACACTCCAAAGCCAGGACTTATTTTAGCACATAGCTTAACCATTGCATGAATCTCCTGATCAGTTATTGTGGTACCCTCTGGTTCCAAAATGGCATCATCTTAGAAGACAACAAGGACACTTGCGTTTCCTCTGCCAAGAACTTGGATCATATTGTTAAAAGAAAAATTTTCAAGTAGGCTTTGATGGCCTTGCATCTTTTTTTCTGTCAAAATGACTGATGGTGGCTTGTGCCAGTCTAACATGGAGGTAAAGTTTCATCTGAACTCCACTCTATTGTTATCTCTACAGTTCTATATTAAAATGTTCATTTGTTTGATCTGGGAAGGTGAAATTGATGTCGAGGCATATCTTAGTGTCCTCATAGAATCCCAGTGCTTAAGGTTAGGTTCATCATGACTACTAAAGTTCCCTATGTCCAACGTTGATGAATTCCTTATATCAAGAGAGCTTTTTAGTAAGGTCGATGGGTAGAATAGGATGCATCTTTTTATGAATCGTTCTTTGAAGAACATCACTTTTCCTTTCTTTAGGACCATAATCTCTATTTCGGTCTCTCTCATTAACTCTAAAGTGTTTCTAGTTCTTAGGAGTCTACATTTTCCTCCTACTATAGAACTACTTGGAGAGGGGTAAGTGAATCAAGGTACCTGGTCGTACTTGGGATGATGATGCTAAATTATTGGGAATTGGTACTAGGTGTCCCTCCTCCGCGCTTAGATGGATTACTATGAAGATATTGTGATATTCTCCTCTACATCCAGATAAAGATTCCATGGGCTAAAGATTGATTCTGGTACCTGTGTGGGATAAAGGATGGTCAGAAAGGGAGGGTTTCATGGTTGAGTATGTAGCCCAGTGGGTTAAACTAGGGTTTCTCCTGGGTAGGGAATTATAGAAAGGGAGGTGTGGGAATAAAAAGTTCAAGGGTTGTTGTAGGGTCATTGACAACTATAGTGGATTGTTGAACATCTTCATTGCCAGTCTCATCCCCTCTAAGACTACTTGAGCAAAAAAGGTGTAAAATCTCCCACACAACTCAAAATGTTCTTATGGTACATTTCTTGAATATTGTAAAATCTATCCATTCTTTGGCAAATCTGACTTTGTATTCTGTTTAGTAGGAAAAATTGTGTAGGAAACGGGTTGCCTTCAATTTTTAGGTCAATCATATCGAGAAATAATTTTTGGAACGATTTTGGCCTTAGGCAAAATGGTGTGCAACCAATTCGCGTCACGGACTTGTTCCCTGATAGTAAAAACATGAACAAAAGTCATTCATAGGACAAAATAGAGAAAAAGTTGAATTTTGCACAAAACTATACTATCCGGGACCTAAGGTACGTCGCCTACTTGTTCCCCTACTGTTCAATTTTTTTTCGAACTTTCTCCAAATTAAGTGAGGGAAATTGGGTCATAACCCAACACCCTTATAGATGAGATTTTTCAAACATTCAATCATTTTAGCCCTAATTCACTCTCTAACACTCTCAGAATCCTCTGAAATCCTCATTGAAATTCCTTAATCAATTCTAAGACTTTCAAGAGCTTCATTGAAGTTCAAGAATTCAAGTGAGTCCTTCAAGTCTCCTTCATAATTCTAAGTTTTAGGGTATGTGGTTCTTCCACCCATGGAGTCCTTAAAACTATTTCATCAAATTTCTTGATTTCAATGACTAATTTCTTATGGGTACTTCCTATTATTACTCCAATCCATGATTTATATTGGAAACTATCAATTATTAATTTGAATATGCATGAAAGATTAACAAGGATTTATGTTATGATTAATTTTATGATGACAAAGTTATGTACACTATGATGCCATGATTTCATGATAAAAAATTTATGGAATTTAGTTGAATTTCATGATGCCCAAAATTGGGGCTTTTATTACAATGTTGGTGAGTTGATCTGAATGGTTCCTGAATAACTTTGTTTTACTCCTCTTACGTTCTATATTCTTTAATTTAATGATTTTAAGCTCATATACACTGAATAAAGTTATGTGACAAGCTTTTTATGAAGATAAAAGTTTTATGGCAAGATATGCAAGTTATGAATGTTGTGAATGTTGAAGGGATAATAAGCATGCTATTAGTTCATGATAACATTATGAAAGTTATGAATGATATGAAGCATTTTCGTTGATGCTATGAAACTTTGGTTTTAATGAGCCACTCTATGATGATATAATAAGCTATTATGAGACTATACATATTATGACTATGATTATGATTTAAGTATTCCTTGGAATTTTTGACCTAGCACCAAAAGGACTTTGGTAGATAACCATTGTCCCTTAACTACATTGTCATCATAGGTTTATAATTAGCTACTGAATCCATATAGTTCTTGTTACATAATTCATCGAGAAGTGTGGGGTTCTTGTAAGGTACATGCTACTTGATGCCCGAAAAGGGTGGTGTTCTCATAGGTCTCTTGTTATATATTAACCAAAAAGTGTGGTTTTCTCATGAGGTGTTTGTGAAGAACTTTCCAAAATGGGAAGTTCCCGCAAGGTGAATGTCTGGTTTACCCTAACAAAGTAGACCACTCGTTGACTGGTGTGGAGTAAATATCGTGTAATGACCCTCCAAGTTCTTTCTATATTTCTATGATTATTCTATTGATTTTAGCTTACATATAGTAACCTAGGTCTATTTACGACTTGTTGGGGATGTTGGGATAGTTATTGGGCGAATTGGTTGTGAATTTGTGGGTTTCGAGTTAATGAGAAGTTATACCTGTAAAAATGAGATTTTTGATAAAGTCCTAGCAGACAAGATCAGAATGGAATTCTAAATGTTCCATCAATTCAAAAATGGTCGAAGTAGGCTACGAGCATAGTCGGTCTGAGGTTGGATGACCCCGATATAAGTTCAAGTCAAAAATTGCAAAAAAAGTTCAACCACAAGCTAAAAAGTGCTTTTCTTTAGAAACCTAGCTAAGTGTACTCGTAGTGAAAATCTGATAGCGTGGTCAGCTCCGATATGTTAATAATATTCTGAAATGATCTTCCTCCGTTGGTGCCTGCTTCCAGTTGCATTTTGACCCCCCTCCCCCAAAAAAAAATCTTTTAGCCAAAATCAGTCAGAAAGAAGTGGTACCCTTATTTTTCCTGTAGGATGCTCTATTGAAAATTTGGAAAACACCATTGAATTCAGAACGTTAAGATCCATGTTGTTGCATTATTTATTTGCATAAAACGAAATCAGATAGGCCAGGAATGCCTCGGGAAGGGTTTTGAGATTGCTGGTGCAACTATAGTGAATTAACCCTCTACATTCGTGGAGAGATGTACGCACGCATTCGCTGAAGGCAAGGAGGAGCAGACTTCTACTTTTTTAGGGTCATGTTCGCATTCTTAGAGAAGGGGCAGCCATAAACTCTGCATTCGTGGAGCATTATCCGGTTCACGGAGTGTAATGATATAGCGACCTATACATAAATATCAACAATTAATGAGGAAAGAGGGCAAACATCAACCAAAGATAAAAATTGATCTGTAAATCCACTTTTAGATTTTAAAAGGCTACATGACTCATAATTTTGAAAAGAACACTATGGAGGTGTCAGATTCTGATTTCAATGCATATTTAAAGGTAAAAAAGTTATTCTAAAAAATATGTGAAAATTTTACACTATGATATCTCAGTCGATTCTTGACAAAATTAAGTAAAATTTGAGTCCAAGTTGCTCTTTTTTTAGAGGAACACCATGGTATGGATTTCGATAAATTGGTTATATTTTTGAAAAATCTGACTGAGAAAGGTTTGTAAGAAATATTTGTCAGTAAAGAATATATTTTTGTTTTTTACCCAATTAACTTCCTTCTATGGTCTATTTTGGGCTTAATTTCTGGCTATACATTCGAGGTGATGTGGGGGTCATTTTACGGGATATTTTTTGGATTTCGTGCATGGGCCCTATTTCTCCCATTTTAGTCGCAATTGGTACAATATCTTCCTTTTACAATATCTTACAGTCGAATCAATCGCATTAATCCTATGAATCATATTTGGATAGTTGAGTAACATCTGGAGGCTATAAGGAAGGGAAATGCTCTAGTGGATTGACTAAGAGTGCGAGGAACCACAAGCCAAGTAGGCTAGGCTTTTCTAAACCTTAGATTAAGTTGAAATACATGTGTACCTAAGCTAGAATGTATAGAAATGTGTTGTTTATGGGTTGATCTATGGAATATGTGTTGTATATGGTTGATTGTTGTTGACTATATGGTATATATGGAGAATTTTACTATGTTGTATTATATGCTGACCTCAGATGGTAACCACTATGATGATGATAATTGTACGAGTTGTAGCTATTTTATTAGCTGGGTTCTGACATTGTTCGACTATAAGATGGAATGGAAAGGGTTGGATTGGGTTGAGAATGTGTGGAAGATATGTATACTGAACTTGATTCTTGATAATATGTGTGTGTAGCCTGACACTACTTAGATATACTAGCTTATAAGGCTGATAGATTGTTACATGTGACATTGTGCACTGATTCCAGTATCTATATCTAATTCTAGGGACTCTGGTTTTTTGAGATATCCATGATATAGCTATGTCTATCTAAATCTGTTCTGAGTTTTTACGGTTTCCTAGGTTATGATATAATCACCTGGTTAAACATGATTCTATGTTTCTTTATGACATATATGCTTCATATATAGCTATTGACCATTATGCATTTGTTATAGCTATTGATACTTGGGGGGACCATAATGTTTTTCAAAAATTCTATAATTGTGCTTCATGCTGGGCCTTGCAACTCTTACTACAAAATATATTACTCTTAAACCTTTGATAAGCTAGAAATGAGGGTACGATCCTAGTAGGGAGACATATGCTATATCCTATGGGATTCACCAAGTTGGTCATGCTGGAGATATGTCGATTGTAAAGGGGTTGGGGATTATATGTCATACTATAGCCTGATTCTAGTGTAGATATGATTCTACTTTGGTGGATTATGTGAGATGCATGTGACATAATTGTAACCGTCTATGTTTACTCTGGGTAATTGTAGTTAGTGGGGTTGTGATATACTTGGCCTTAGTTGGGCATGACTCTACTTTGATTTGTGACATACACACTCATGTATACTGTTGTTAGTCGTTGTGCACTGGTTCTTCTTACCTAAGGCTAGGGTTAATTGTTATCATCTAAGAGAGGTGATGGTTATGCTTGGTTGGGTTGTGTGATTCTTGTCTTAAGGCATGGTACAAATTTAGAGGTTCAGATTCAGATAGACTAGTTGAGCGGATGATTGTTCCTATGCTTCGAGTCCTTGATGACGCTCCCCGTATCCTGAGCTTTGGTGGCCACGTTCGAGTGTCCAAGACTTGGGTGATGCTCCCTACGGTCTGTAGTCGCTAGCGGCTATGATAGATGATGCCAAGCCACGGTATTGATTTCGAGGTCTGAGCACCTGTTGATGTCCCAGGTCAAGGACCCCATTGATTAGATTTCGGTTCTAAGACCCTGTTGATTAAGTCAGGGGTATTCTTTCTCTAGTGTGGAGTTCTTCCAACATTATATGTATATATTGAGGTGTAAAGGTTGAATGTCATGGCCTGACACGGTACGGTACTTTGGGTCAGGGACCCAATTGATTACCCGTGGATCCCCACACCTATACACACCTTCATTGTTTGTGTGTGTACCCTCAAGGCTTATGGGGAATTCAGGCTTAGACATTAGAGCCTTACACGCACATATAGTTTGACCCTTTGATCATGTGATATTGAGAGTTGGGCTCCGTGGTGACTCTATTAGGTTCTGTAGTGATTTTGTCAGTGAGATATATGTGGGTTTGCCTTCTAGGCTTATAGGGGCCTAACCGGCATAGAGGCAAAGATATTAGGGCTTTTTATTTGTGTACAAAACTATGTCTCAGTGCAGTGACAGTAAAGGTATAGGCCTACCCGAATTTCATTAGTCGGTATCACTGAATGCTCTTATCTTGATTCAGTTGAGGTTCGATGATTCCCCGGGCATTCTTACTCCTTGATTCGAGTTCTGATTGTTAAACATAATGCTTTTCTTGATATTTGAACAATTTATCTCTATACTATTTCACTTATTTAGCCGATGACGCATACTGGGTACTTGTTACCGATACTCCCTACTATATTTTCTGCATCTTCCTATGGTGCAGGTTCAGGTACTGGTTGCAACTGTAGAGTTGGGAGTTCCCGATCATTCCCGGAGACATTGGTAAGCATTGGCAGCTCTAGACACTAGGCAGTCTCCTTCCTTTTTATGTCCACCTTTTGTATCCAAACTTGGGCTTTGTATAGTATAGTGGCTTGTATTTGTAGGAGTACTCCTGATTATGTATATTATTATTATGTGTATATATGTGGGTGTGTGCTTGCATCCATTGTATCTCTATACAATTGATTTTCAGGTTTTGTGTAGGTTGTGTGAGTTGTTCAGTTATGTTTAGCTTATTTGTTACTATTGTTTCAGGACAAGTACCTTAGAGTTAGGTAATTGGCTTGCATTTATGTGGCATCTAACATGCGTCATCATGACTAATATCGGGTCATGACAAGTTGGTATCAGAGCTTAAGGTTCATTAGTCTCATCTGTACAGAGCTACCGTCTAGTAGAGTCCGGTGGATGGGTATGGACACGTCTGTGACTTATCTGCAGGAGGTTATAGGATGTTTAGAAAACTTCTTGTGTTATTGCTTCCTATTTTAAGATATTGGTAATGGTCCTTCAATTTCTGAGAATTTGACTTCCCTTGTGTTTCATACACATGGCACGTAGACCATGAATTGAAGGTCAGGGTAGGGTTGCATCGTCAGTCCTAGATAGGAAGCATCCTCCAAAGCCTATCCAGTTGAAACTGCATGCCCCAGCTTCCCCACAACTAGAGGCACCAGTTTTCCTGGTCACATTTGTGATTATACCATAGGTAATGGTAGGCCTTGGGTAGTTGATGGTTACATTAGGGCTAGTCAGTCAGGCCCAATTTCTCTAGACAAGTTTCTGTCAGATACGTTCGATTTGAGGAGTAGTTTGATTGAGAGGCTCGAGGGGGCATTGGCAGAAGAGCATGGCTTGAGAGTGGTGTTTGGGGATATTGATTTAGATTCAAAGGACCGAGGGGTATATTACCATTAAGGGTTCAGGGAATATAATTTTATACAACTAGTCAGAGTCCCAAAGCCTTGGGGGCAGGTGATGCCAGTCACGATACGCGGCATAATAAAGCTCAGGGTTGTTTTATGTGAGAGGCACCAGACATTAGGTTAAAGACTGTCTAGAGCCCAGAGTATTAGATGCAGCCTCATAGCCACCAGATCAACTCCCCCACTAGATAGCAGAGGCAGAGCTAGGACCGATGTCACAAGGACGATCAGTGTGGGGACCGTGAGGATCAGTAAAGTTTTTAGCAGGGGTCCAGGGGTCTTGCCAAGGATGGTAGAGATAAAGACAAAGGGGATACCATAGATGAGGGGCCGTCAGGGCTATGGTTATACAACGCTAGCACGAGTAGAGGCTGAGGCTTCTGACAAGGCTACAACAGGTATGATTCTTTAGTGTCAGCAACCAGCTTCAATATTATTTGATTTAGATTCCACTTTCTCATATGTGTCAGTGTGTTTTATCAAACTTACTTGAGTATGAGTTCTAGGTTCTTCTATCTTGGGTCATGTGTTGACGTAGTGTGTTTTTTTTATTAGTGGGGGATCATATATGATGGCTCTTTGGGAGTGTGATATTTGGGGAGATTTGAGATCGTCGGATGGGCTCAGCTTTGATATTGTCCTGGAGGTGGATTGATTAACTTCTTATGATATTACGGTAGGTGGATAAGCTTGAATAATTTCTTTTGTTATACTTGATATGTTTCTAGTAGTGTGGTGGGGGTTCAATGACTAGTGTTATGTTCGCCTATGAACCAGAGATTGTCCTAGCTCATTGTTTGATATATGTGACTATGCTAGTGATACGACAATTGAGGCATGTTGGTCAGCACAAGACATGTGGTTATGGGCCTTTAAACAAGTTTCACACAGATTGCCAAGTTATTGCTAGGGAGAGGAGGTAGATTGCACCCTAAGAAGGTTAGATTAATAGTGATTGAGATTTATGGCGATGGACATTCCGAAGGTAAACCTAGACTTGTTGTGGCTATTCTAAGTGGTTGACTATAGTTTTTTGGTATGGAGTAAAGTGCAGAGAAGTTTAATATTAGGTCGTATGTCGAGCATCTGCTATCCTGATGGAATTACCTACAGTTGTTGCATCAGTAATTTGTTAGATGGGAGGGAGGGTAATGCCCTGACTAGTAGTTACTCGGGTGAGTGTCATAGTTGCCGGGACTGGTTGACTGAACAGTAAGGGAAAAAAGGATTAAGGCCTTGAGTATGGGCATCTTAGCCATTGCTATCATTAATTGGTTAGTCTGATTGAGTATCTCAGACTTCAACCGAGTGTTAGCCTCCATTGGGGCTCAGTCTTTATTGATTGTTCAGATTTAAGCCCGTTAGTTGAGTATGAGCTGTTAGTGGGTCTCAGAAATGGAATTTTACAGAGAATTAGTGGACAGGCTATAGTTGATTCAGACAGGGTCTCTGGATGTGACAACTGGTGGTGTGTTCCTAGAGTGGGGATTTGAAACAACTACTTCTGTGTAAGGCACATGACCCCCAATTTTTTTATCCATCCAAATACGATGAGGGTGTACTAAGATTTGAGACAACGCTACTGGTGCGATGATATGGAAAGAGATGGTGTTGATTATATGTTGTATTGCCTTAGTTTCTAGAACGTAAAGGCTAAGTGCCAGCGACCAGGTGGGACACTTCAGCGATTGCCCATTCCTAACTAGAAGTGGGAACATGTGACTATGGATTTTTTTGTACGGCTTCCCCGTATTTAGATAGGTTATCATATTATTTAGGTTATAGTGGATTGGCTGCCTAGGTCTGCACACTTTCTTCTAGTTCGTTTTACCTTTAGTGTCAAGCGATTAACTCATTTTTATATAGGAAATGGTCTGGACGCTTAGGGTGCCAGTATCTAAGGGTCTAGATTACCTCTATCTTTTGGAGGGCTTCTCAGTAAGAATCGGATGCCCGGATTGATCTGAACACCATCTTTCATCCCCAGATGGATAGCCAGTCTAAGCAAACTATATAAGTTTTAGAGGATATATTATGGGCTTGTGTGTTAGAGGGTGTGGTCAATGGGACCATTTTTTTGTCGTTAGTCGAATTTGCTTATAATCAATCACACCAACATTTAGATAGTCGCATTTGAGGCATTATATGTCCAAAAACGTCATACTCCAGTCAGGTGGTTGGGCCTACAGATCCGGGCTCGTACAGTATAGATTTATTACAAGATTGACCCTTAGCCAGGATCCAAGTTATTAAGGATAGAGTGAGGACAACTTTGAGTCGGCACCAGAGTTATGGTGACTGTAAATGTCGATTCTTGTAGTTTAAGGTTGGAGACAAAGTGTTCCTGAGATTTTCACCCCTAGAAGGGGTCACACGGATTGGTAGACGGGGTAAGCTTAGCCGCCGGTATATTGGGACCTTTCTAGATTCAAAAACGAATTGGGTCAGTTGCATATGATTTAGCCCTATCTTTAGCTTATTATACTATACATCTTATTTTACATGTATCCACGTTATGCCAGTATATTCCATATGAGCCACATGTACTGCAGTACGATTCAGTGAAGTTATGTCACCGTTTGACATTTATTGAGGAGCCGGTAACCACACTAGCCTGGGATACTAGACAGTTGCGCTCTGGGATGATACTGATGGTTAAGGTTCAGTGGAATCAACAATTGGTCAAGGAGGCCACCTGGTAGCTAGAGATAAAGATGTGGGAGCAGTACCCAAGCCTATTTGGGCCATCAGGTATACCTTGATTATTACTTTTATGAATGGAAGTCTTATTAGTGGAGGATGTATTAATTTCTGTATTTCTGTGGCTATTCCATTGATTTGAGCTTATGTACGGTAACCTCAGGCTATTTATGATTTGTTAGGGATGTTAAGATAGTTATTGAGTGAATTGGTTGTGAATTATGTGGGTTTTTGAGTTAACAAGTTAAAACTGTAAAAATAAAATTTCTGATAAGGTCCTAACAAACAGCCTCAGAATGAGATCTAATGGTTTCATTAGTTTTGAAATAGTCGATTTAGGCTAGGAGTGTGCTTGGTCCGAGTTTGGAGGGTCTCGGTATAAGTCTCTGTCAAAATTGCGAAATAAGTTCCACTGGAAGCTAAAGAGTGTTTTTCTGTAGAAACCTAGTTGAATGTGCTCAAAATGGAAATTTGATAATGTGGCCAACTCTGAAACATCTAAAATAGCCTAAAACAATCTTCTATCGATTGGCAGGTGCTTCCGATTGCGCTGTGACCCCTCAGTTCTTTTAGCTAAAATTAGTGGGAAAGAAGTGGGACCCTCATTTTTCTATAAAATGCTTTGTTGAAAATTTAGACTACACCGTTGGATCCGTAACATAAAAATACATATGGTTGCATAATTTATTTGCATAAAATGGACATCCAATGTGCCGGGAATGCTCCAAGAAGGATTTTGAGATTTTTTGTGCAACTGCAACAAATTAATCTTTTGCATTCGCAAAGGAATGTCTGCATTCACGGAAGGCAAGGAGGAGCAAACTTCCACATTCACAGAGAAAGGGAAACCATAAACTCTGCGTTCGCGGAGCATTATCCGGTCGTGGAGTGTAATGAAGCGGTGGCTCATATATAAATATTAGCACTTCGCGAGGAAAGAGGGAAAACTTCTACTGAACATAAAAATTGATCCATAACTTCAATTTTGAAGATTCAAAATGCTACTGACTTGGGTTTTTACAAGAAACACCGTGGATGTGTCAGATTCTGATTTTGGCATGTATTTCGAGGTCAAAATGCTATTTTAGTAGGTTATGTTCTTAAAAATGTGTGAAAACCTTACACTATGATATCTCGTTCAATTTTTGACACAATTAAGTAAATTTGAGTCTAGGTTTTCCTATTTTCTGAGCGTAACGCCATGTTATGTTTGGATTCTGATGAATTGGCTGTATTTTTGTTAAATCTGATCGAGAAAACTTTGTAAGAAATGTTTGCTTGTAAAAAATGTAACTTCGTTTTTGAGCCATTTCTCAGCCTTCTGGGGTTTATTTTGGGCTTAATATTTGGCTATAGATTCTAGGTGATGTGGGGATCATTTCGCAGGATTTGTTTGAGATTTTCATGCACGGGCCCTATTTTTCCCAATTTTAGGTATAATTGGTACAATTTCGGCCTTTTTTGAGATCTTACAGTCGAATCAACTGCATTTACCCAATGATTCATATTTTGATAGCTAAGTAGCATATGGAGGTTATGAAGAAGGGAAAAGCTTAACCAGAATGACCAGGAAGGTGAGGAACCGCCTTCCAAGTAGGCTAGACTTCTCTAAACCTTAGACTAAGTTGAAATACAAGCGTACTTGAGTTGGAATGTATTGAAATGTGTTGTTTATGAGTTGAGTTGTGGAATATCTGTTGTATATGGCTAATTATTGTTGAGTACGTGGCATATATGGCTGATTTTACCAATATGTGTGTAATATATGTTGAACTGACATGGTAACCATTATGATGAGAACTGTACGAGTTGTAGCTATTCTATTAGTTGGGTTCTAACACTATTAGACTACGAGATGGCCTGGCAAGGGCTGCATTAGCCGGGAATGTACAACTAGTATGTATATTGAGCTTGATTCTTGACTTTATGTGTGTGTAGCCTGATTCTATTGAGATATACTAGCTTGTGAGGCTGACAAACCATTACAAGTTGCATTGTACATTTGTTTTATTATCTATATCTGATTCGAGGGACTTTGGTTGTTTAAGATATCTATGACACGGCTCTTACTATCTATATCTGTTATGAGTACTTGTGGCTGCCTAAGTTGTGGTATAGTTACTAGGTTAGATGTGATTTTGGGTTGTTTTGTGACATTTATGCTTCTATATACAACAATTGACCATGGTGTATTTGTTATACCTACTAATTATTGGGGGAACCATACATTATTTCAAAAATATTGTTATTGTATTTCATATTGGGTCTTGCGACTCTTGATATGAAATATGTTACTACTGAACCTTTGATAAGTAATAAAAGAGGGTACAACCCTAGTACGGAGACGTAGGCTATATTCTACCAGATTCATTAGGTTATCCACACTGGATATATGTCGACTGTGAGAGGGTTGTTGATAATATGTCATACGATAGCCTGATTATGGTGTAGATATGATTCTACTGGGCTAGACTATATGGATGCTTATGACATAATTGTAATCTCCTATGTTTACTTTGGGTACTTATGGCTAACGGGGTTGTAGTATACTTGGCCTTAGTTGGGCATGGCTATACATTGATTTGTGACAAATACTGTCTTGTATACCACTGGAGTTACCAATTATCATTTGGGGTGAGGATGGTCATCCTTGGTTTGGTTGTGTGATTCTTATCTTAAGGCACAGTATGAATTTAGAGTTTCAGATTCGGATGGACTGGTTGAATGGATGGCTATTCTTACGCTTGGAGTCCTAGACGATGCTCCTCGTGTCACGGTTTATAGTCTCTATGGCCACGGCCGATGATTCCAATCCACGAATGTTGATTTTGGGTTCAAGAACTTGCTGATATTTTAGGTCGGGGACCCTGTTAATAACATTATGGGTTTGAGGCCCTGTTGATTATGTTAGGGAAATTATTTCACCTATAAGGGATCTATCCCACCATTATATATATATTTAGGCTCCATGGTCGAATGTCACGGCCTGACATGAAATGGTACTTTAGGTCAGGAGCCTAGTTGATTACTTGTGGATCACACCCATATACATGCCCTGATTGTACGTGGGAGTATCCTCTGGGATTATGGGGCCTCAGGGTGTTCAGGCTTAGACATTAGGGCTTTACACCCACCTACAACTTGATGCCTTGATCATGTGATATTGAGAGTTAGGTTCCACGATGACTCTTTTGGACTCCATAGTGACTTTGTCAGTGAGATTGTGTGTGATGTACCCTCTAGGCTTATGGTGGCTGAGTCAATGTACAAGCATAAATATTAGGGCCTTGCACCCATGTACAACACTATGTCTCAGTCCGGTGATAGTTGTAGTATGGGCCTACTTGAATTTCATTAGCCGATATCATTACACACCACTTGGGTTCGTTCAGTTATGGTTCAATGATTCTCTAGATATGCTTACTCCATTCTAATTCTCTAGACTTACTGCAATTCTCTATATGTGATCCTTTTATCTTTACACTGTTTTGCTCATTTGGTTGATGATGCCTACTCGGTGCCTATTACTAGTACTGACCCCTACATTTTTGCATCTTCTTATGATACAGTCCTCTAGGTTGTGGCCACAAAGTTGGGAGATCATGAGCATTCCAAGAGATATTAGTGAGCATCGATAGCTCTTGACAGTTTCCTTCTTTTCTGATGGCCATCTTTTTTTATATCTAAACATAGGCCTTGCATAGTATAGTGGCTTGTATTCATAGAAGTACTCCTAATCATGTATATTATTATTTTGTGTGTATATATATATATAGTTGTGTGCTTATGTCTATTGTAGCTCTGTGCAGTTGACTTCTAGGTTCTTATTAGGTTGTATGAGTTGTTCATTTATGTTTAGCATATTGGTGACTAGTGTTTCAGGACAGGTACCTTGGTGTTGGGTAGTTGGATTACCTATATGTGGGATCTAATAGGCGCCATCATGATCGAAACTGAGGCATGATACATTGGAATTCCATGTAGCAGTTCGCGTGGTCTTATTTGTCGATTATTGTCCCCTCCATATATGTACAATATGTTATGTGATTTGACCATCTTCATATATGTTTTGGCTAATACATTGATCATTCGTGTCATATTGAGCTTATATTCATTTAATATGATTATGCATCTTGTCTAATTATGGATTATGTTCTTTTGTTGCATTGCACCCCGCATACTTAGTACATTCCAAATACTAATGCATAATTTTTTCCTTACATGATCTAACCATGTAGGGATCAGAGCTTTTATTCATCCCCCTCCACATGGCTAGTTGGCTTGCTTGAAGATTGTTATTATTGTGTCCTCCATTTTAGGGAAAACAATCACTTTCTTTCATGCTTATGTTAAGACTGGTCTGTTTTGAATATTTACTTTTGAGGATTAGCCCAGGAGATGTCTTGGCCCCCATTCCACTCATGTTAGAGGTGTTGTTGGATATTGTAAAGTGTTTTGACTTTGAGACGCTTATGTATTTATGAAGACTTACTTTTGTCCCTATTCTTTGTGTGTATTTGTTGGATGTTTATGGCATGTGATGAAGGTCCTAAGCAGCTATTTCCCCATAGCTTGAGTCCTACTTATCTTCCCCTTAGTCTTTGTTTGTTATTTCATGGTGGAAATTCCTACTCCCTTTCTATCCCCATAGATTGAGTCCAAAGCCCTATTTCCCTTAGATTTAATTGCTTGATGTTGCTTATGCTTCCACAACAAAGGATGTGCTTACTTATGCTTAGAGGCTTGTTTGGGGTTCCTTTGGATTCCCCATTTTCCATGTCACACCTAGGCCCTATGCTTGGGTTGTGAAAATCTTGGTATCAAAGCACTAGGTCTGTAAATGATCCTTAGAAATCCAACACACTGTGTTGATTAGAGTTTTGTTTATAGTTGTGAATGGCGCCACAACTATGAATAGGAGGCTTTGAGGCATTTAGGAAATCATTCACTTCTTCATAGTCTATGTTGTGCTTTAGAACTTAATTTAAGATTTCCTTCCTCTATTCCTTTCCTTTTTGTTGTTCTATATCATGCCACCAAGAAGAAAGGTACAAAGAGCTCCTACTCCCATGGGTGATTTGGCCACTCCAACCCTACAAGCTCCCTATGAAGACATTCGGACTACTCATGCCGAGTATCGAATTATTGTTACCTTATCGGCAAGGGTCGTACCCAATCAAGTGAACCAAGGGGCCCAAGCTCCTCATGCTTCTACTCTTACCTAAAGGGTGAGAGACTTCACTAGAATGAACCCTCCAAATTTCATAGCTCTAAAGTGGAGGAAGATCCCCAAGAATTTTTTGATGAAATGTACAAAGTTCTTGCTATTATAGGGGTAAGCTCGAAGAAAAAGGCAGAACTTATGACCTATAAACTCAAAGTACTTGCACAAAAATGTTTTGCTCAGTAGAAGATAGAAAGGGAGAAAGATGATCCTGTTCCATGGGAAGAAGTCAAAGTCATTTTCCTCAACCGCTTCTTTCCTATTGAATTAAGGGAGGCAAAGATGATGGAGTTTATGAATTTCAAACAAGGATCCATGAGTCTGAGGGAGTACTCCCTCATATTCAACAAGCTCTCAAAGTATTCTCCTTACTTGGTTGCCAACTCTAGGGTAAGGATGAACAAGTTTGTATCAGGTATATCTAACTTGATTAATGAAGAATGTCACACTATTATGCTTGTTTGGGATATGTATTTGTCTCGGCTTATGACATACACCTAGCAACTTGAATGGGAAAATCTTAGAAAGAAAAAGAGTGGGGAGTCTAAGAGGGCTCATTATGATAGTGGCTTTCAAGGTGCTAGAGGTGGTTATTTTCAAGACGACCGTAAATTTCAAGGCCAAATATCAACAAATGCTCTAATCCAAAGGTTTCCAATTGATAGGGTGCCTAACCCTAAATCTCAAGGTGGTAATGATGGACAAATCATTCCTAAGTTTGGAAGGTGTGGTAAGAACCACAGTGGTAGATGCTATAGAGATGTGGGTTCTTGCTTCGAGTGTGACAAAATAGGCCACCAGATTGCGGATTGTTCAAATGCTTTGAACAGAGGTGGAGATGTTCGTCCTTAAGGACAAGGTTCCCATGGTGGTCAAATGGCAGAAAGTGGTCAATAAAGGGGTGCTCCACATCACAAACGCTTCTACACTCTTCTGGGGAGGCAAGGAGTAGATGAGAGGCCTGACATTGTTACCAGTATGTTAAAGCTTTACGATTATGATGTGTATGCTTTATTGGATCTGATAGCTACTCTATCCTTCATTACGCTATTTGTTGATAATAGCTTGATGTGTTTCCTGAATTGTTGATGAAACCTTTGAGGTGTCTACAAAGAGTCTATAGAGGTTATCCCATGCCCATATTGCATAAAGCCTTGCCTTGTGAATTTTTAATCTTGACATGGTAGATTTTGACATTATTCTTGGGATGGATTAGTTACATGTATATCATGCTTCCATTGATTGCAGAACTTGCAAAATTAGGTTCCAATTTCCTAATGAACCCATCCTTAAATGGGGAGTTCATGACTCAATGGTTAATGGTAGGATCATCTCTTGTATTAAGGCCCAAGAATTGATTTCTTAGGGTTGTAGTGGTTAGGGATGTTGAGTCTAAAGTTCCTCCTATTGAGTCGATTTCGATGGTCAATGAGTTTCTTGATGTCTTTCCCGATGACTCCCCGATATTCTTCTCGAAAGGAAAATAGATATTTCTATAGACCTCCTCCCCGATACAAAACACTTTGCCACCCCCTTACCGAATGTAGTCAATAGAATTGAAAGAGTTAATGGTCCAATTGAAAGACTTATTGGAGAAGGGATTTATTAGGCCTAGCAAGTCACCTTGAGGTGCATTGGTATTGTTTGTAAGAAATAAAGATAATTCACTTAGGATGTGCATCGATTACCGACAACTCAACCAGGTCACCATAATGATCAAGATCACGCATCACGGATAGATGACTTATTCGACCAATTGCAAGGGGCTATTAATTTTTCCAAGATTGATCTTTGATCCGGATATCATCAAATGAGGGTAAGGGAATGTGATATTTCTAAAAAAGCTTTCCGGACTAGATATGGACATTTTGAATTTCTGATGATGTCATTTGGCCTAACCAATGGACTGACTTAATCCCTAACTTAATATGTTTGTTACGGTATTCATTGATGATCCTTTGATTTACTTCCAGAGTAAGGAAGAGCATGTGAAACATTTAAAGGCAGTGTTCCTAACCTTGAGGGATGAGAGGTTGTTCACTAAGTTTGATAAATGTGAATTTTGGTAGAAAGAAGTTGCATTTCTAAGGCATGTGATGTCAGATGAAGGGATTAAAGTGGATCCTAAAAAAATGAAAGTGGTGAGAAAATGACCTAGCCCTTGACTCCAATGGATATTAGGAGTTTCTTGGGCTTAGTAGGGCACCAATGGAGATTTGTTGAAGGCTTCTCTTCTATCGCTTGTCCTTTGACAAAATTTACACAAAAGAAAGCAAAATGCATTTTGACCGATGAATGTGAAAATAACTTTCAAACTTTAAAGGACAAGCATACATCCACTCTTATCTTAGCATTACCAGAAGGGCTAGAAGGGTTTGTTGTTTATTGTGATGCTTCAAAGATTGGTTTTGGGTGTGTATTGATGCAACATGGCAAGGTCATTGCCTATTCTTCTTGGCAACTAAAAGTGCATGAGCGTGATCATCCTATCTATGATCTTGAAGAAGCGGTCATGGTATTTGCTTTGAATATATGACATCATTATTTATATGTGGTTCATGTAGATGTTTTCACTTATCACAAGAGTCTTCAATATGTGTTACCCATAGAGATCTAAATTTGATGGAAAGAAGGTGGCTAGTGCTCCTTAAAGATTATGTTATGAGTGTGCATTATCATTCTATCAAGGCTAATATTCTGGTTGATGCTCTAAGTAGGGTTTCCATAGAGACTATGGCTCATATTAATAGTGGTAAGAGGGAGTTTGAAAAGAAAGTTCATCAGTTGGCTAGATTAGGGGTTTGGTTGAATGAAGCTTAAAATAGAGGTATGGTGGTTGTAGATGGTTCAAAATCTTCTTCGATTAAAGAGGTGAAATCCAATCAAGATCCTGACCATATTTTTTTAGAATCGAAGGCATTTGTGAAAGAGGGCAAGGTGTAGGTTTTCTCCCAAGGGAGAGGTACTGTCCTTAGATATCATGGTAGATTATGTTTGCCTAATGTTGACGGGTTAAGGGACTTGATTTTGAAAGAGACACATAATTCATCCTATTCCATTCACCCCACCTCTATAAAGATGTATAGGGATTTCAGGGAAGTATATTGGTTGGATGGTACAAAAAAAAATATTGCCAAGTTTGTAGCTGGTTGTCACAATTGCCAAGTCAAAGCCGAACATCAAAGATTAGGTGGCTAGCCCAAGATATTAAGATTACTACTTGGAAGTGGGAAGAGATCAACATGAATTTTATGATTTGGTTGGCTAAAACTAAAAAATATTTTGATTTCATATAGGTTATTATTGATAAGATGAAACAATTGGCTCACTTCCTACTATTTCAGATGACTTATGGTGCCGAAAACTCTGCTAGGTTGTACATCAATGAGTTGATTAGACTGCATGGGATTCTATCTTCTATTATTTCAGATCGTGGTTCTCAATTTACTTCACACTTTTAGAGATCCTTTGAAAGACACCTTGGTACTAAAGTCAGGCTTAGCATGACCTTCACCCACAAATAGATAGTCAAACCAACATAACCATTCAAACTCTTGAGGATATACTTAGGTCTTGTGTTTTAGAATTTATAGGTGGTTGGGATGAGCATCTTTCAGCTATTAAGTTTTCTTACAAGAATAGTAATCACTCTAGCATCGAAATGGCTCATGTTGAAGCTCTATATGGTAAACATTGTAGATCAGTGATTGGGTGGTTTGAAATAGGAGAAATGACTTTGATAGGTCAAGATTTTGCTATGGACAATTTGGAGAATGTGAGATTGATATGGGAGAGATTGAAGATGGCTTATAGTTGGCAAAATTCCTACTCCAATGTGAGGAGAAGGGATCTTGAGTTTGGTGTTGATGATTGGTGTATTTGAAAGTCTCACCCACGAAGGATGTAGTCCGGTTTGGCAAGAAGGAAAAGTTGATTCCAAGGTATGTGAGGACTTATAGAATCTTGAGGAGAATTGGCAAGGTCACTTATGAGTTGGAGTTGCCTAAGTAGATTGGTATGGTTCATCCGGTCTTTCATGTATCTATGTTGAAGAAGTATGTAGGTGATCCAAACTCTATTGTGCCTTTGGAAGCTATAGGTGTAATGGATGAAAACTTGACTTATGAGCAAGTTTCAGTAGAAATATTTGATAGCCAAGTGAAGAGGTTGAGAAACAAAGACGTAGCATCCGTGAAATTCCTTTGGAGGAACCAACAAGTCGAAAGTGCTACTTGGGAAGTCGAAGCAGACATAAAGAAGCGTTATTTTTGTCTCTTCCACTCTAGTCAAGCTTAAGGTAATAATTTAACTCCTATCTATGGTGTCAAGGTATATATTTCAGTCCTTATGTCATTTAGCATGCATACATACTTATAATGACAAGTTTTTATTATGTTTGATGCCTAAATTTGAGATTTCATGAAAATGATGCTTAAGTTGCATTGATGCATTCATGTGGGTTGAAAGTATCTAATCACTCTTCTTGAGCATGTTTCCATCACCTTCTGGGATGAATATTTCCAAGGGGGAGATATTGTAGCACCTCTCACGTGACTTAAAATGTCCTTATGGAGTATTTCTTGATATCGTAAAATCCGTGCATTATTTGGCAAAATTGATTTTGTATTATTTTTCGGGAGACAAAATCTAGTAGGAAAAGGCTCACCTTCGAATTTTAGGTCAAATGTATCCAAAAAAACTTTTCAATTGATTTTGGCCTTAACTGGAAGGGTGTGTGACCAATCTGCGTCGTGGACTTATTCCCTGATAGTGTAAAAATGATCAAAACTCATTCCTAGGCCAAAACAAGAGAAAATTAAACTTTACTCAAAAAAGGAAAAAATTGAACTTCACGCAAAAATAGCCCACTTGTTCTCCCACAGTTCAAGTTTTTCTGAACTTTGTCCAAATCAAGTTAGGGAAATTGGGTCATAACCTAACACCCTTATAGATGAGATTCTTCAAACATTTTACTATTTTTAGCCCTAATTCAATCTCTAAAACTCTCAAAATCCTTCAAAACCTCACTAAAATTCCTCAATCAATTCCAAGACTCTCAAGAGCTTTCTTTGAAGTTCAAGAATTCAAGTGAATCTTTCAAGTCTCCTTCATCAATTCCAAGGTTTAACGTATGTAGGTCTTACATCCATGGATTCTTTCATCTGTGAGTTCTTTCACCCATGGAGTTTCCATAACTACAATAACAACAACAACAACATACCCAGTGAAATCCCATAAGTGGGGTCTGGGAGGGTATATGGTACGCAAACCTTATCACTACCTCATAGAGATAGAGAGGCTGTTTCCTGGAACCCTCAGCTCAAAGCCCATAAGCAGAAATACCTAGATATGATATGATCAAAAGAAGAGTGAGTGAATAGCATATGAGTAAAAGGATTAGCATATGAATACAAGTAAATAACATATGA
>JAABOM020108947.1:0-24668 GCA_011800125.2 Solanum clarkiae
TTAGGCTGCGTACATCCGACCCCCCCTTACCCCGTAATGGGCGGGAGCCTTTGAGGCATTAGGGTAATGTTGTTGTTGTGTTTTGAGTGTTGGATCGAGGATCTGTCAATTCCATTAGCTTCGTAATGTCAAAATTGTACTTTGAGATGTCACATAATAGAATTTAGACTTAAAATAAAGTTTTCGGGCCCAACGTTGTGATTTTAATCATTTTTTAAACTAAAGTCCGACTTTGTCCAATATACGAAGTTCAGAAGCTCATAGCAGAATTTCGATAGTTCAAGTTGTTCTGAATGGTGAAACCAAGGCTAGAAATGGTCTCGTAATAAGTTTTGGGTTGTCGAGAGTAGTTTTGGTACTTTGAGTGTTAAACTAGTTTTATCATGTTGCATTGGTAAATACTGCGAGGAGGTAGTGAAACTAATTTTTGATGAGTTTGGATAGTTGTTTCTTGTATGTATACTTATAAAGTTTATAAAATTTTGATTTTGGATGAGTTCTGAGGGTCTATTCCTAGTAAGGTATTGGACTTGGTTTTGTTGGTTTTTGCTAATATCTGGTGCAAGTTCCCCAGGCCTATGCATTTGTGCATTTCTCCACACATTCGTGAAAGGTAAACCCCCTTGACCTCCACGTTTGTACATGCAGGCTAGAGTTGGCGGAGGGTTGACTATTTTGGCACTCGCATTCGCAGTTTCCTGTTCGCGATCGCCGAGAGCATATGTGATCTAGACAGTTTTAAACTCCAAAAATAGTATTTTCATTCCATTTTTGAACATACTAAGCATTTTAGGCGATTTTAAGAAGAGGTTTTCGAAGATGTAACAGAGGTAAGTGATTGTAATACTAAATTAAGTATTTTCCTTAACTTTTATCTTGATTTTGCCTTGAAATTCATCATTTTGAATACCACAAACTGGGGACTTCAGGTCATTGATTCCAAAACTAATTGTTTATTTCTCAATGAATTTGAACTCAATTTTAGTGGTATTTTCACCCACAAACTCCATTTCTCTTGTAGAACTGGATTTTAAAGTCAATTTTCAGATTTGGGAACTTCAGATTTTAGCTCTAAAATTTACCATTAGTCTTAAGCCTACTTTATGCTAATATATGTATCAAAATGCTCCTTTTGATGCGTAATATCTGTTGTTGATAGAGATGGATCAATTTGAGGATTGTTTTATGGAATTAGTTGATTGAAAACTTGTTCAAGTGTGGTCTTGGCAATGAGGTAGGTTCATCTATCCTTTTAAGACTGGATTTGGGTTATTGATCATATTTATGTGTTAATTATGAGAGCTCGATGGCTTTTTTTTGAAGTTGGATTAACAGGTTAGGACAATAATGGAAATACGATTCTGGTTTAGCCGATTTATGATGTAACTTTGATGTCATTGATGAACTGAGATGAAATCTTATGGATTATGATGATTTTGTATAAAATGTGATGATATGAGAATGGTGAGACCATTTGGGTAATTTTGTGGTAATTGATGGCTTTTGAGATACCTATGAGATTTATATGTAGGATGAGTGAGGTCTGGTGTTGTGGATATTCTTGGCTACTGGTATAATTATGAAGATCTCAGACACGATGATGGTTTGAGCATTAGCTGAGACTCTTGATATTATTCTTTATGTGCATATAATTATATGAGATTCATCTATTGATATTCTTATTTTGATGCCATTCTATATATACATGCATTTCTTGATTATATCATTGATTTATATCTATTATATGTTGCTTGTGACATCCCTTGACCTAAGTAAGACACAAGGGTATTATACTCCAGATTGGTACCACCCCCTCGACCCGAGCAGGAGGCAAGGGTGGGATTCATATCTTATAATCACTTGACCACAAGCAGGTTGTAATGACACGGCACTGTGATACTTCTTGCCTACGAGCAGGTCGATAGGTTGAGGCATTCTTATATTACCTTGACCACAGGCATGTGGTTAGGCTGTGAAACACTTGGTATATAGATTGATGAATTGTGCATCGCATTCACATTATTTGATGTATGCTACAATGGGTTATTGAGGATAAATTAGCTTATTATCATGTGTATATTTAACTGTGTACTAACGTTTTTGGATTAATAGATAGGATTATTCATTATTGCATACTTGTTTCAATTTCTCTTACCTAGTCGGTAGAACCTACATGATATATTTTGATATACTCACCCCTACTTTGTTCCTTCATACAAAGTAAGCATAGGGACTCGCACAAGGTATTTGATCACTCTAGTTGCACTATTTTTGTTCCATTTAGATCTTATCAATGCGGTTCAGACTTCGAGTCACTATGGATCTTTGGGGTTCTCTTTATCGTTTTCTTTTAGACTTGTATTAGATATCAGGAGACAACTTTCTATTCACTTGAACAGTTATATATATGCTATCATATAACCTTAGATGCCCTTGTACTCATGACTCTAGGTTATAGGAGATTTCTTATGTTATATGAGTTTATTTCACCTATAAAATATTCTTTTTTAGTTGCAATCCGAGTTTAGGTCATGATGAGTTGGTATCAAATACCTAGGTTTGTTGGGAACATGAGTCAAGTAGTAGAGTCTAATGGATCGGTGTGTAGATGTCCACACCCATCTTTAGGAGGCTATAGGGCATTTTATAGCAGAAACTTTCAGATCTTGCTTCTATTTGTGTGATTCTTTGTATCACCTACTTTTAAAGTGTCTAATATACTCCTTCTGCACAAATGCCGACTACCGTATCCCTCGATCAGTGGGAGTGCTCGAGGTAACTAATGTGGCTGCAACCCGAAGTCAAAGTAGAGTTTAGGATAGGGGCAAGGGCTAAGGCATTGCTGGAGGTGCAGCTCTGTCCTGACGGCAGACTAGATTAGATTCTCTAGAGCCAACCTATGAGCCAATAGGGCCTACAGATCCTATTCCACCACCCTTAGCCCCAGAGAATGCACCCTCGATTTAGGAGTTACTTATACAGTTATTAGCTAGATTGGAGGTAGGTCCTCCAGCTCTAACTATGGTTGATATACAAGTTTCTATAGCACCTATTTGTCCTTCCATAGCTTTATCTAAGCCAACCATTATTCAGGTTGGTCCTTCTTCAATTCCAGCAGATTCTCCTATTGCTCCATCCCAGAAATCTAGGTTGATTTTGAGTTCTTAGTTTTAGAGCTTGGTTGTCTCTCTATCTATTGCACCACCCTCATTTATGGTGCCACCATCTTCTGCGAGCCTAAACATGTCCACAATAGAGTACAAGAGCTTTGAGAGATTTATACGGTTGGCTTCTCTGCAATTTGATGGCATTGGTGATAGAGCCTATGATTGACTATCGGAGTACCAAGACAAGTTATGTAACCTGGCTATTCTTGAGTCGCATGGGGTTGCCGACACGTCATACTAGTTCACCAGCCTTGCTAAGGAGCGCTGGAGTTCAGTTGTAGCTCGTTGGTCTGTTTGATCACTAGCTATGATATAGGAGCAGTTTACAGGGGTATTTCTAGAGAGGTTCGTGCCATATAGCCTACGGTATAGCCATCGAGATTAGTTTGATAGGCTACAACAGGGCTCGATGTTTATTTTTGACTGTGAGGATAGATTTTGCAGATTGTCCAAGTATGCCTGGTATAGAATCCCTACCAAGTTTTAGCGGATTTGATGTTTTACCAAGGGATTAGCAGGGAATCTTCAAGAGGCTACAACTTTCTTGGTTTAAGATGGAGGCATTTTTCTGAGATTTATGGATCATGCTCCATGATAGACAGGGTGGAGAAAAGAGATTCCATTAGCATGGCCAGCTTAGTAGACCCCCACCTCGTGATAAAGGGTTTCTGAGACAGGGCCATCAGGGGAAGGCAGTTAAGGCAGCTCTTACAGCATCCGACAGTGGTGATAGGTCTAGGACTACTCAGACAGGCCTTGATAGCTTCTTTGGTTAGCTAGATGTGGCAGTTCTTTGGCACAGTCATCTGAAACATGAGACCCCAAGGCTTGTTATCTTTATGATGAGGTTGGGCCCTTCACCAATCGTTGTCCAAATCGGCTTTTTCCTACTCAGACTTCATGACCTCAGAAAGCAGCCAGAGACACCTCTTAATTCAAGAGGGGTGGTACTAGAGGAGGTTATCGCATAAGGAGAGGTAGAGCCTGCGGATGACCATAGGATAGTAGAGGTCGTAGAGTTTGTTATTGTCATGACCCAAGCCTAGGACCTAGACGTGACATGGCGAATGGGGAACACGAAGGAACCCCAAATAAGCCTTTTAACTTGTCATTATACATCATTGGTCGCAGAAGAAAATATATGAGATAAAGGGTAAGAATAGGGGCAAAGGGACTAAGGGGAAATTTTGCATAAACATCATAATCAAGAGACGAGTCAAAGCTCATATCATAGGTGCATATCATGTCCAACAAACACCTCTAATACATAGATAAGAGCGGGGGCCAAGACAAAGCAACCGGTCTTACCATCATAGTCAAAGTAGAAACTAACAAGAATGTCTCAATACATAATAAGAACAACATAGACTAAGGTCCCCGAAGTGGATAACTCACAAACTAGCTTGAGTAGTACCGAACTAGCGCGTGGAGGAGGATGATAAACTTGGGCACCGGTTCCTACATGGTGATATCATGTGGGCAAGAGTATGCATTAGTACATTTGAATGTACTAAGTATGTAGTATGCAATGCAATAAGCGATAGGCATCATAGTCAAAATGCATAACAATAGGCAATAAACATCATATAACAATATGGCATGAATGATCAATGCTCTAGTAAGACATGTTTAAGTCACTCATACTCATATAGAATATCATATGTGTAGAAGAGACCAAGCTATATTTCCAAAGTACAAACCCCTTGGTTGGTTTATAATGGTCTCACCCCATCACCCTGGTGGTATGGTACAAACCCCTCACATGATTGAAGATAATTTCAACTTATCACCTTGGTGGCAAAGTACAAACCCCTCACATGGTGGATGAGTACAAACCGCCACCTCGGTTAATAAGGTACAAACCCCCAAACAAGGTTATTCGGGCACTTAGTCCCCCCAGATCGGACATGGTCTAATGCAACACTTTATATACATTATAGTATATACATAAGTTTCTTTCATCTTCATAACATCAATCATATCAGATCTCATACTTTGGACCTTCAATTCCTCAAGAAAACTCATCCGGATATTTTACCAAACACTTAGAGAGTGTGTAATGCTAGTATAAAATCATGAAATATGGAGATGATATAATGCAAGAAAATACATTGTCAAAACATCAATCAACATCTTGTAACACCCTTAAGCAATATACATCAAAATCCCTCATCAAATCTTACAATAGATCAAAGATTTATGGCTCACAACATGCAACACAGGCACAATTTTACATAGCCTTCACATAGCTCATAGACATGTTAATACTAGTAAATTAAATTAAACAATCAACTTTAAATAATGCTAATTGAGTAAAAAGGCAATTTGGGAACCATGGGTAGAAGGACCCAATGGCTAAAAAATAGTAGAGGCTTGAAGCTTGAAGGAAATCCTTAGTTCCAGATGAGGGTTTTGATACTTGAATTTGGGAGTGAAAATATGGCTAAGTGTTTGAGAGAATATTACGGAATGTTTACTTTGATATGAGGGTGAAATATGACTAAGTATAGGTAAAAACACGTTTAGGAACACTTAGACCCAAGACCTAAAAGCCTTGGACCGAGATAAAAATCATTGGCAACAAAATACAAAGTTCTGCGTCTGGGCCACGATGCGAACATATCTTGGAGGCAAAATTAATACATGTTCGCAGCAGCTGTGCGTCATTGCACTTTTACGGATTAATTCTGGATATGAAAAATAAAATTACTAATCGTTTGCTCTAAATCGGGATTGGAGCCTTCTTCCCGTAATTTTGACCACCTAAACAAGAATATGAAGTCGAATTTTCGATATCGCGTATGGATTTTGAGATATATGGAATTTAAATTTTTGGCATTCTGAGGCACATTTTCGAGCACTTTTTGGGATCATTTCAATATCTCTCCCTTGGGAGCATTGACAAGAGTTATCATAAACAAGTCAACCCCAACAAGAATGCAACATTACATCCAGAACATAATTTTCAAAATCTCAACAAAAGTGTAAAATCATCATAAATTTGTCAACAGAAACATGAATGCATACGAATGACGTAGGGGTTAGAACCTTAGATTTAAAATCACATAGGTGCCTAGAGATAGTACCTTAGGCTTGAGTGCATTGTAAGATATAAGAATACAACATTTGCATGTCCGCTTCAGCCTCCAAAGTAGCACTTTCGATTTGTTTGTTCCTCCAAAGGACCTTAACAGATGCCACCTCCTTGTTCTTCAATATCTTTACTTGCCTATCCAAAATATGAACTTTAACCTCCTCATAAATCAAGTTATCCTCAACAACATCCACAATATCAAAAGGCACAGCATTAGGATCACCAATACATTTTCTCAACATAGAGACATGGAACACCAGATGAACCAAATTCATTTCACTAGACAACTTCAACTCATAAGCTACCTTACCAACCCTCTTTATCACCTCATAAGGACCAACCTATCTTGGAATCAACGTCCCCTTTTTACCAAAATGGACTACACCTTTCATTGGAGAAACTTTCAAATAAACTCAGTCACCCACTTTGAATTCAAGGTCTATTTTTCTCACATCGGCATAGGATTTTCGACCACTTTGTATTATATTCAAGCTTTCCCTATTTATCCTAACCTTCTCAAGAGCCTCCATAACCATATCCGGTCCCAATAAAGCCACCTCTCCAACCTTAAACTAACCAACTGGTGATCTGCAACATCTCCATAAAGAGCCACAAAAGGAACCATACCAATGCTAAAGTGATAGCTATTGCTGTATGCAAACTCAATCAAAGGAAATTGGTCATTTCAACAACCCTTAAGCTCCATGACACAAGCCTAAGCATATCTTCAAGTGTTTGAATGGTTCTTTCAGCTTGGCAGTCCGTTTGAGGGTGAAAGGCAGTACTAAGGTAAACTTTTGTACTAAGATCACTTTGAAAGTCCTCCAAAAGTGTGAAGTGATTTGTGTCCCATGATCCCATGTGATCGACGAAGGAACCCCATGTAATCTCACTAACTTATGGATGTACAACCTTGCATACTCTTCAGCCCTATATGTGTCCTTAACCGGCAGAAAATGTGTCGATTTCATCATCCTATCTACCACAACTCAAATGGAATAAAAACCTTTTCCAGTTTTGGGCAACCCAACCACAAAATCCATATTAATCACCTCTCACTTCTAAGTAGGATTTGTATGTATTGGGTTAGGGAACCCGGCCTTTGATGTTTGGCCTTGATCTGTTGACAACTATGGTAACCAGAAATGAATTTGACAATGTCCCTCTTCATGCCTCCCCAACAATACACATCCCTCAAGTCTCTATACATTTTGGTGGAACCAAGCTGGATAGAATAAGAAGAATTATGGGCCTCATCAAGGATTTTCTCCCTCAAACCACCAATACAAGGCACACACAGCCTACCTTGATACCTAAGGTCACCATCTCCCCCTTGGGAGAAAACCTCTACTTTGCCCTCTTTCGCCAAGGCCTTCAATTCAAGGAAGGAGGAGTCAAGATCTTGTTTTTCTATCACTTAATCAACTAATTAAGACTTAGATCCATCCACAACACCAACACCATCATCACCAATATCTTCCAACCTAACCCCTAATCTAGCCAATTAATGCACCTCCCTACCCATTTTCTTATCACCACCATCGACATAGGCTAGGCTTCCCACAGACACCCCACTCAAAGCATCTACCACAACATTTACCAGGATGGTAATGCACATGCATGTCATAGTCTTTAAGAAGTTCTAACAATCATCTTTGACTCAATTTGATATATTTTTTAGTGAATACATATTGGAGGCTCTTCTGATTGGTGAACACATCTATATGCACCCTATACAAGTAGTGATGCCAAATCTTTAATGCAAACATAACGGTAGCTGACTCTAGATCATGGGTAGGGTAGTTCCTTTCATGTACCTTGATTTGTCTAGAAGCACAAGCTATGACATACCATTTTATATCAACACATAACCCAAACCAACCCGAGAAGCATCACAATACACCACTAATCCCCGAAGCCTATCCAGTAGTGAAAATATAGGATCGAATAAAAGTTTGTCTTTCAATGTATGGAAGCTCCTGTCACACTCATCGGTCCACACAAACTTAACCTTCTTTTGAGTCAATTTTGTCATAGGGGAAGCAATGGAGGAGAACCCATCTAAAACCTTCTATAATAACCCACTAGGCCTAAGAACCTCCTAATATCCGATGGGGTCAACGGTCCAGGCCAATTTCTAATCACATCGATTTTCTTAGGATCCACCTTAATACCATCCGCCGACACCACATGACCCATGAATGCAATCTCCTTCAATAAAAATTCAGACTTTTCATATTTGGCATATAATTTATCCTCCCTCAATCTTTGCAACAGAACCCTCAAATGCTCAATATATTTCTCCCTACTGTATGAATAGATCAATATATCATTAATGAAGACCACAACAAAGGAATCAAGGTAAGGTTTGAAGACCATATTCATTAGGTCCATGAAGGCGGCCAGTGCATTGGTCAACCCAAACGACATCACAACAAACTCATAGTGCCCATATCTGGTCCAGAAGGGCGTCTTTGGAATATCACACTCCCTCACCCTCAATTTATGATACCAGGACCGAAGATCAATCTTAGAGAAAAAGCTATCCCCTTGCAATTTGTCAAACAAATCATCAATTCTTGGAAGAGGATATGTATTCTTGATGGTGACCCTATTGAGTTGTCGATAGTCAATACACATTCAAAGTTACCCATCCTTCTTCTTCACAAACAACACTGGAGTACCCCAAGCTGATTGGCTAGGCCTAATAAATCCTTTTTCCAACAAATCTTTGAATTGTTCCTTTAACTCCTTCAACTTCGTCGGGGCCATACTATAAGGGGTAACATAAATGGGTTGAGTAATGCGAAGGAGATCTATGAAAAAATCTATCTCCCTTTGGGGAGGGACACTGGAAAGGTCATTTGGGAAGACATCAAGGAAATAATTTACAATCGGAATCGACTCTATAGAAGAAACTTTAGACTCCACATCCCTAACCCTCACAAGATGGTAAAGACACCCTTTAGGGATCAACTTATGGGCTTTAATGCAAGAAATGAATCTACCCTTGACTACTACATCTTGACTCTCCCACTCAAGAACGGGTTCATTAGGGAATTGAAACTTGACCCCATGGGTTCTACAATTAATAAAAGTATAGTAGGCATGCAACCAATCCATCCCAAGAATGACATCAAAATCTACCATGTCTAATTCAACAAGATCACAAGGTAGCAACTTATTCAAAATGCAAATAGGACAACTTCTATAAACTTTCTTAGCAACAATAGAGGAACCAATATGAGTTGACATTTTATATGACTCATGCAACAACTCAGGATCAACAAGGAACTTTTTAGCAACAAAAGGGGTAACAAAGGAAAGAGTGATACCTAGATCAATCAAAGCATATACATCATAGTCAAAGGTTTTCAACATACCAGTAACTACATCAGGAACCTCACCAACCCCTTGCCTTCCATATAGAGCATAAAATCGATTGGGTGAGGAAAACCTCTACCAAATGAAACTGCATTTGCATCCCAGCCCTTGCCATGTTCTCTTGGAAAATCCATCTTCTTATGACCAAGTTCCACACATTCAAAGAATGCATTAGAACCTTTCAAACATGGGCCTCCATGGCTCATTCCACATTTAGGGCACACATCAATAGGAACCACACCACCAACACCTTGAGGCCTAGGTAAGCCATTGCCAAATCACCTATTAATAGAATGAGAAGACCTTTGGCCTTGACAAAACCTAGAAACCTTTTGGGATTTACCCTCAAATCGGGCCCTCTTGGCCTTATGTCCCCTCTTCTTCCTTAATTTCTGCTCCTACATTTGCTCGGCATAGTCATTAACCGAGAAAAGTCCATGTCATTAACCACCAAATGAGGAGCATACTTTGAAAGTTGATTAAACTTGAGGGCATACTACCTCACACTCATAACACCTTTTTTCAAGTTCATGAACTCTATTAACTTAGATTCCCTAAGATCAAGAAGGAAAAATCGATTAAGGGAAGCCAAATTGAACTCCTACCAAAGCACCACATTAAAAATTCCCTTCTCACCCTTTCATTGATCATACCATATTTGGGATACCCTGTTGAGTTAGTATGCCACTAGCTTCACCTTTTCATTCGGCCCAACACCCATGATATTAAAAATCTTGTAGACCTCATCGATTAACTTCATGGATCTTCATCTATCTTTGACCCATAGAACACCAAAGGATTCATCTTCATAAAGTCTCTTACCCTAGAACCTGGGGTAGTAGCATGAGGGGCTTGGACCCATGGATTGACTTGGTTGGCCACAACTTGGGCAAGCATAGTAAGAGCATCCCGAAGCTCACCATTGGTAGGTTGCTCCTCGGGAGTTTGGGCACTTCTTCCTCTAGTGTTAAGCATAATACAGCATAGCAAAGAACAATCATTAAGGAAAAACTTACCACAACTCTATAGCATGACTTAGGACATGAAGAAGGGAAGTATTACCTAATACGTCGCATAGCCTCCTATTCATACTCATGGCGTACTTCACAACCATGAATAGGACTCTAATCGATATGGTGTGTTAGACTCCTAGTGCTCTGATTCCAAGCTTGTCAAGACCCAAGCCTAGGGCCTAGACGTGACAAGGAGAATGGAAACCCGAAGGAACCCGAAACAAGCCTTTTAACTTGTCATTTCACATCATTAGTCATGGAAGAACATAAATGAGATAAAAAGTAAGAATAGGGGCAAAGGAACTTAGGTGAAAATTGCATTAACATCATAATCAAGAGACAAGAGTCAAAGCTCCTATCATAGTGTGTATCATGTCAAACAAACACTTCTAATACATACATAAGAGCGGGGTCCACGATAAAGAAATCAGGCTCACCCTCATAGTCAAAGTAGAACCTAAAGAAGTGTGTCTCAATACATAATAAGAAAAACATAGACTAAGGTCCCCGAAGTAGATGACTCACCAACTAGCTTGAGTAGTACCGAACTAGCCACGTGGAGGAGGAGGATCAACTTGGGCACTAGTTCCTACATGGTGATATCATATAGGCAAGAGTATGTGTTAGTATGTTTGAATGTACTAAGTATGTAGGATGCAGTGCAACAAGAGATAAGCATCATAGTCAAAATAATAATAGGCAATACACATCATATAACAATGTGGCATGAATGTCCAATGCTCAAGTAAAACATGTTTAAATAGCTCATACTCATATAGGATATCATATATGTAGAAGAGACCAAGTTAGATTTCCAAAGTACAAACCCCTTGGTTGGTTGAGTATATTCGGGAATGTTTAGGATGATATGAGGGTGAAATATGGCTAAGTATATGTAAAAACATATTTGGGAAAACTAAGGCCCAAGATCCAAAATCCTTGGATCGAGATAAAAATCACTGGCAACAAAAATCACAGGTTTGTGTATGGTTTACGACGTGTACACATCGTGGAGGCAAAACTAATCCATGTCCGTGATAGCTGCGGATCGCGGTACTATCACGGATTGATTCTAGATAGGAAAAATTATAAAAAAAAAAATTTGCTAATCATTTGCTCTATAATCAGGGTAAGACCTTCTTCCCCCTAATTTTGACCTCCTGTACAAGAATATGAAGTCATATTTTTTATATCGCACATGAATTTTGAGATATATGAAATTTAAAATCTCATCATAAGTGTAAAATCATCCTAAATTTGCCAACTTAAAGATGAATGCATATGAATGATGTAGGGGCAAAAACATAAGACTCGAAATAACATAGGGGCTTAGAGTTAGTACCTTAAGTTTTAGTAGAGTGGAAGAGATAAGGATGCCATTTTTGCAAGTCTGCTTCGGCCTTCCAAGTAGCAAATTTGATTTGTTGGTTCCTCCAAAGGACCTTAAAGGATGTCACATCCTTGTTCCTCATTTTCTTTACTTGCCTATCAAAAATATGAACCGGAACCTCCTTATAAGTCAAGTTATCCTCAAAAACACCCACAATATCAAGAGGCACAATAGCATTAGGATTACAACACATTTTCTCAACATAGAGACATGGAACACCGAATGAACCAAATTCATTTCACTTGACAACTTCAACTCATAAGCTACCTTGTCAACCCTATTTATCACCTCATAAGGACCAACATATCATGGACTTAAATTCCCCTTTTTACCAAAGCAGGTCACACCTTTCATTGGAGAAACTTTCAAATAAACCCAATTTCCCTTTTTGAATTCAAGATCTCTTCTTCTCACATCAGCATAGAATTTACGACATTGGATTGTTTTTAGCCTTTCCCTAATCATCCAAACCTTTTCAAGAGCCTCCATAACCAGATCTTGTCCCAATAAAGCCACTTCTCCAAACCTAAATCCACCAACCAATGATTTACAATATCTCCCAAAAAGAGCCTCAAAAGAAGCCATACATATGCTAGAGTAATAGCTATTGTTGCATGCAAACTCAATTGAAGGAAGATGGTCATCCTAACTATCCTTATGATCCAAGACACAAGCCCTAAGCATATTCTCAAGTGTTTGAATGGTTCTTTCGGCTGGGCCATCCATTTGAGGTGAAAAGTTGTACGAAGGTGCACTTTTGTACCAAGGGCCCTTTGAAAAAACTTCCAAAAGTGTGAAGTGAATTATGCACCATGATCAGATATGATGGACAAACGAACCCCATATAGCCTCACTAACTCATGGATATATAACTGTCCATACTCTTCAGCCCCATTTGTGGTCTTAACAGGTAGAAAGTTAGTCAATTTCATCATCCTATCAACCACAACCTAAATGGAATCAAAGAGATATTAGAGGCTCTTATTATCGGTGAGCATATCGACACGTACCCCAGAGAAGTAGTGACGCTAAATCTTTAACGCAAATACAACAGTGACTAACTCTAGATCATGGGTGGGGTAGTTCCTTTCATGTACCTTGAGTTGTCTAGAAGCGTAAGCTGTGACCTTATCATTTTGAATCAACACACAACCCAAACAAACCCAGGAAGTATCACAATACACCACAAATCCCTCAAGCCCATTCGATAGTGACAATATAGGCGAGGGGACACAAGCTTGTCTTTCAATGTTTGGAAGCTCCTCTCACACTCATCAGTCCATATAAACTTAACCTTTTTTTGAGTCAATTTTCTCATAGGGAAAGCAATGGAGGAGAACTCATACACAAACATTCTATATAACCCACTAGGCCCAATAAGCTCCTAATATCCATGGGGTCAATGGTCTAGACGAATTTATAATTACATCGATTTTCTTTGGATCCACCTTAATATCCAGGCTCTTAGTCCCCCGGATTGGGAATGGTCTAATGCAATACTTTGTATAAAACATATATCATACACTTAAGCTTATTGCATCATCATAACATCAATCATATCATATCTCATTCTATAGACCTTCAATTACTCAAGAAACCACATCCAAACATTTTATCAAACACTTAGAGGGTGTGTAACGCTAGTATAAAACCATGAAATATAGAGATAGGATCATACAAGAAAATAAATCATAAAACCATCAGTCATCACCTTGAAACACCCTCAATCAACATACATTAAAACCCGTCATCTAATCTTATAGTAGATCAATGATTTATGGCTCACAATATAGCAAAACAGTCACAACTTTACACATCCTTAACATACATCATAAACATGTTCATACTAGTAAACACAATTGTTAAATCAACTTTAAATCATGAAAATTGAGTGAAAATGAGATTAGGGCACCATGCGTTGAAGGATCCAATGGCTAAAACCTAAATACCTTAGATTTGAGGAAGATCTTGATTAAGATTGAAAATGGAGGCTTGAAGCTTGAAGAAAGTCCTTAGTTCCGGATGAGGGTTTTGAGACTTGAATTTGGGAGTGAAAAATATGGCTAAGTGTTAGAGAGGATATTAGAGAATTTTTAGGATAACATGAGGGTGAAATATGACTAAATATAGATAATAACATGTTTGGGAACACTTAGGGTCATAACCCAAAAGACATGGACCGAGATAAAAATCATTGGCAACACAATACACAGTTCCGTATCTATTCTGCGATGCGGACATATCGCAGAGGCAAAATTAATATATGTTCATGACAGCTGCACTTCGCGGCACTGTCGCGGATCGATTCTAGTAAGAAAAATTACGAAAAGTGAAATTGCTAATCATTTTCTCCTAAATCGGGGTTAGACCCTTTTACCCTTAATTTTAACCCCATGAAATAGAATATGAAGTCAGATTTTCGATATCACACACAAATTTTAAGATATATAGAATTTAAAATTCCAGATATTCCGAGGCACATTTTTGGGCACTTTTTGTGGTTGTTTCAGTTATACTATCCCAGATAGAGTCAACCAAAAGGCTTCTAATCTGTTATCGCAGGTATGGTTCTAGCATACCATCATTAAGCATCAATTGTTTTTATCCAGGATCTGTATATTTCTATGGGTCAGCCTATTTTGCTTCTGATATAAATATTATGTGTGAGCCACTTGACGAGCCTATTTATGTTTCTACCTCAGTAGGTGAATCATTAGTGGTGAATCTGGTATATCGAGGTTGTATTGTGACTTTTATGAGAAAAGATATTGTTGCTAACTTGATATTATTAGATATGGTTGACTTTGATATGATATTAGGTATGGACTGACTATGGCCTCATCATGTTATTCCTTACTGTCATGACTTCGTCAAGATAGCCAGCGTCTACCTCGAGTAATAAGGACGAAATCGATTGGATAGTTGATGAATGATGCTCACATCACCTGACTGAGTCAGTCCTACAGCGATAAATAGAATCCCCATAAAAATACCACTAGATTGAGCTCCCGTGATTTCATATACGGTCAAAATCTTGGCTAATTGATTGAAGTGGGTAGCTCCAGTAGACCTATATATCATGGAACAAACAAAGACCATTATCTTAGTTTGTCCCGACTTGCCTCAGTTAGTGTACACTGGAGTACCTAGCTCCTATACTAAGGGTGTTATTTCTTATATGCATGCATGTCAGGTGATAAGGTAGGATGTTTAGCATACTTGGCTCATGCTTAGGCTTGTTCTCGGGAGTCACCATCATTGGAGACCACTAGGGTTGTATGAGAGTTTATGGATGCATTTCCTATTGAATTGTATGGTGTGCCTCCAGATCGTAACATTGACTTTGATATTGATTTAGAGTCGGGAACTAAGCCCATATCTATTGCCCTTTATCAAATATCTCTGGCTGAGTTAAAAGGAAATGAAGGCACAATTGGAAGACTTGTTGAAAAAAGGCTTTATTCGTCTTAGTGTATCTCCCAGGGTGCTTTTATATTATATGTGAAGTAGAAGGATGGCACTTTACGTATGTGTATTAACTATCGCCAACTTAACAATGTGACCATCACGAACAAATATCCTTTGCCTCGCATCAATGATCTTTTTACTAGTTTCAATGTGCCTCAGTATTATCTAAGATTGACTTGGGATCTGGTTATCATCAGTTGAGAGTTCGGAGCCTGATATCCCAAAAAAATCTTTTAAGACCCATTATGGGCATTATGAGTTCGTGGTTATATCATTTGCTTTCACTAACGCCCCAACTTCTTTTATAGAGTTGATGAACCGAGTTTTCAAGCCCTATTTGTACATCCTTGTGATTGTGGTCACAAATGATATCTTCGTTTATTCTAAGTATAAGGCCAAACATGTTTTGCATTTGAGGATTGTACTTCTATGATTTAGGGAAGAGAATTTGTATGCAAAGTTCTTAAAATGTGTGTTTTGGGTTAGGTCTATTTCATTCTTGTCCATGTTGTGCCAAAAGAGGGTATTATGGCTGATCTGGATAAGATAGTAGCAGTTCGTGAGTGGGATAGGCTTACTTTAGTAATAGAGATTCGGAGCTTCTTTATTTTAGCAAGGTACTATAAGCATTTTGTTCAGGAATTTTCTTTTATAACAGCCCCATTGACTAGGTTGACTCAGAAGTTTGTGGTATTTCAGTGGTCGGATGATTGTGAGGCGAGCTTTCAAAAGCTCAAGGATTTGTTGACATCCACATGGATTCTTACTTTACCTAAGTAAGGAGTGTCATTCGTTGTATATTGTGATGTTTCAGGCAAGGGTTTGGGTGGTGTATTGATGTAGAGGGGAAGGTGATAGCCTATGCTTCTAGACAGCTAAAGGTGCATGAGAGAAACTACCCTACCCATGACTTAGAGTTAGTTGCAATTGTATTCGTGTTGAAATTGTAGTAACATTTTCTTTATTAGTTTCATTGTGAGATCTTTACCTATCATCAGAATCTAAACTACATCTTTTCTCAGCCTAATCTAAACATGAGACAGCTTAGGCAGTTGGAGTTTCTTGAGGACTATGATATCTCTATTTTATATCACCTCGGGAAAGCCAATATAGTGGTAGATGTGTTGAGCCGGATGGCTACTATTATGGGGAGTTTGGTATTCTTAAGAGCTGAGGAGAGACCCTTAGCCTTGATGGTTTAGTCTTTTGCTACATAGATGGTTCGTTTGGATATTTCTCATCCTTAGAGTATTTTGGCCTTTCTTAAGGCTAGATCTTTTTTGTTTGATCAGATATGTGATCATAACTTTGAGTACCCGAGGTTGTGCATGATTCATGACAAAGTATTGAGAGGTGAAGCCAAGGTGGATATTATTGATTATGATGGTTTTTTGAGGAGAAATAGTAGAGTTTGTATGCCTAAAGTTAGGGAGTGGGTGGCATTGATATTGGAAGAAACCCATTGCGCTAGATATGCCATTCATCAATGTCTGGCTAAGATGTACCATGATTTGAAATGGCATTATTGGTGGTTCGGCATGAAACACCTCTCATGTGCTTCAGAATATCCCATAATTATATTTTTCTAATATCTCAAAAATCATGCGTGATTTTGAAAATCTGACTTCATATTTTTATTTTGGGAGGGGGGGGGGGGAATTGAGTGGGAAAAGTGTACACCCCCGATTTTAGAAGACCCGTATTGAATAATAATTTTTGCAACAGGTCGAATTCCAGTAGCCTTGCGTGCCTAGGGCACGACGCGCCTGGGGCGCGCCACTGTGCAATTTTGTCTAGGCATTTGGTCCGCATAGCGCCAGGGGCGTGGACCAATGTATTTTGTGCCCTCTTTTTCCATCTTAGTACAAGGACATTAGAGTAATAACCTAATGCCCATTTAAACATGGATATCTCTATACTTAGCCATCTTTTCACTTTCAAACTCTCAAGAACCACTCTCTAAAACCTTCCAATATGATTTCAAACCCTCCATCAATCTCAATAACTTCAAGAACAAGATTTGGATTTTAAGAACCCAAATCAAGCTTCAAGCCTTCCCCAATTCAATTTCATGGAATTCCAAGCTTAGTATATGGGTCTTCATCTATGGGTACTTTCACCCATGGAGCTTAACACTCTTCTTTTTAATAAATTTCATGATTTCAAGGTTTGATTGTTCATGGTTATTTCTTATTATGCATTACAAATAAGAATTATGCTGGATTTTTATCAAATATTGATTGAATATGCATGAATATCTATTTTAAGCTTATTCCATGAGTTGACCTATATCTATTGGAGTTATGCATGATGTGAACTATGAAAACTATGAATTATTGTGAATTTTGAGATGGATTTCATGTTACCCTAAAATGAGTGTTTTACTACAATATTTGTAGATTGATTTGAATGACTTTGAAATAAATTGATTTTACTCCTTGTTCTATATGCTTAAATTGCATGACTTGAAACATGTATCCATATATCCATCATGTGTTTGATTAAATTATATGACAAGGATTTTCAAGTTAAACGTGAGTTATTATATGATTTACAAGTCAAGTAATTTCAAGGTAATTATGGGCTCCCATGCATGTATTTTAATTCATGAAAAGTACCTATGATTGTACAATGACAAGTTGTACCCTATTTTGAGATTCTACCCTCTTGTGAGCCATTCATGTCTAGTTGAGGGGTCAAACATGTTTACTATTTTATCCTCATGTTCAAGTTAAGCTCAGTAGTAGGGTCAAGCATGTTATAAGTTTCTACCCTCACGTGAATTGTAATACCTACTAGAATGGGTCAAGTTCATGTTTTGTTTTCTACCCTCTAGTACCCATGTAGGGGTCAAGTATGCGAGTGAGCTACTCATGCCATGTTGTCATGTCTTTTACATGTTATTCATGTTATGATTAAAGTTATGATCATTTCAAGTATTCTGTGGGATTAGACATAGCACTGGTTGAGGCTTAAGGTGAGGGCTCGACTCAAGGGATCCTTATATAAAGTCTTTAGTCTCTAAACAATGTGCCACCATAAGATTATATTTTCCCTTAAAGGGCTTACTAGTGGATCCATCTAGGACAAGTTTTTATGTTTGGTTTACCATGGCAAGTAGACCACACCTCACTTAGGGGTGCCATCCCTTAGATTCTAAGTAGTAGCTCACTTGGTCTTATATGTTGGGTCGGGTCTCCTCCCACATACATATATTATCATGTGCAAGTTAAATGTTTTACATGCATGTTTTATTACAAGCATTGATCATACATGTCATATTAAGATTATATCCATTGATTATGATTATGCATCTTGATTATTATGCTTATGCTCTTTGTTGCATTGTACCCCGCATACTTAATACATTCCAAGTACTAACGTATACTCTATGACTACATGATACTGCCTTGTAGGGACTGGAGCTCCTATCGACCATCCTCCTCCACGTAGCTAGTTCAATTCTTGAAGAGAGTTAGTTGGTGAGTTCTCAACTCCGAGGATAATATATATTTTCATTCATGATATGTTGAGACTTGTTCTTTATGCTGGATGCTTCTTATCATCAAGGTGAGCCCAGGAAGTATCTTGGCCCCCGCTTCAATCACTAGTAAAGATGTTGTTAGATACTATGATTGTATATGATTATGAGCTTGAATTTTCCTATCTTTTTATGATTATTAAAGACTTCCCTTAGTCCCCCTTCCCTTTTTATAATTGACTCTTATTATTGTCTTATTTTGCTTCTGCAACCAAGGATGTGTACATGATATGCTAAGAGGCTCATTTGGGTGATTTTCAAACTTCCCATTCGCCATGTCACATCTAGGCCCTAGGCTTGGGTTATGACATGGCATTAAAAGGGACATAGTTGAGTTTGTGGCCAAGTGTTTGAATTACCAATAAGTCAAGTATGAGTATCAAAAGCCTGGTGGAATGATGCAAAATGTGCTCACTCCCGAGTAGAAGTGGGAGAAAGTAACCGTGGATTTTGTTATTTGTTTTCCCATGGCCTTTGGAGAGGTTGACTTAGTTTCAGTGATCGTTGATTGTTTGACCAAATTAACTCACTTTATATCGATAAAGACTAGTTACAGTGCAGAATAGCTGGCTAGATTGTATAGTCATATTGCAGGGGGTACCACTGTCTATAGTATCAGATAGAGAGTCTATGTTTGCTTCTGACTTTTAACAGGCTCTATATTGTGCTTTGGGTACTAGAGTGGATTTAGTTTAGCTTTTCACCCTTAGAATGATGGTTAGTATGAGCACATCATCTAGGTATTGGAGAACATGCTTAGGGCCTGTGTTATTGATTTTGGAGTGATGTCACCAAAGTTACACCTCCTTTTTAAAGGACAAAGCTGCCATTGTCAAGATATATAACCTAACCTATAGGGAATGCATAGAATAAAGAGAATTCACCAATGTACAATCTTAATAATTAACCAACTTAGTTCCCCAAAGCTAGGGGTTTGCAGTAATCAATGAGAAAATAAAACTAACTATCATAAGAGAGAAGTCATTAATAGAGAGAAACTTGGGTGCTATGTTCTTCATGATTCCCCAACTCAGTATCACCAGATAACCTAATTCTTTTCTAGTGTATAGCATATGGGATGGTAATTTATGTTCATCAAGCCCTTTGGTCAAAGGTGAGAGGTGAATTTCACTATGTGACTTGGCCCATCTCCATAGTGTGCTTTACTAACCATTAACTATTAGTCCTAGTACAACCTTCCCTTGGCATAGTTTGGTTGATTAGATGAGAACACATCAATCAAATCCTATTAATTAATCTCTTTTCCTATTCATTACTACCTTGTTCCAGTCTGTAACACTGGGCAGGTTCTAATGTTGGTCACCACTAGAGAACATGTAAAACAAAGAGAATTAATTAATACATGCATATACACCTTCCAAAAATTATGAATTATCTGGCTTTACCTTATTAGTTCTTCATAGTTCCCACAACCCTAGTTGTGGATTTAGCCACTCATGTTATGCTTAGATGCAGGAATTATGAATTGAGAAGACATAATTGGACACTTACACAACAGAATAAAGAACAAGCAATCTAACTTCAATGAAAATCACAAGCTTAAAGATTAAATTAAGCCACAAGTGTTCTCAAGGACTCTCCACTATGATCAAACAATTTTTCTCTCTCAAAATATAAAGCTCTCTGAGTATTATACGAAAACTTCTCAAAAATAACCTAAAAATCTATTTATAATAATTAAAATTCAAGTCCTAAACAAAATAGGAGAACTGGTCAGCATATCATACAAAAGAGGGTTTTGTCTGATGGCATTCCTGTAACTCCAAGTCTCTGATCCTCAGGGCACTCCTCTTCTACTATTCTTAAACTCCTCTATGACTCATCTGCATGTTTTATAGAATAAATTTCCAAAAACAACTCCTCACTAGAGATCTTCACGAAACCTTCCTACGGCTCGTAGCATGATCTATAACCTATAGAGGGTCTCGTATAACAGCAAAAGCTAGCAACTTCTGCAATTTTTCCCAAAATCATGGTCAACCTGTAATCTTACAAATATAAACACAAAAACACTTAAAATCAACTAACATCGTATTGAGAATACACAAAATTTCAAGTTTTAAGCATCAAAAGTGTTGTATTTTGGCAGCACATCAATACCCTTAACTTAATGTTGTTGCTTGTCCTCAAGCAATGGACTCAATCTAAATAGACAATACATAACACACAGACCTCAACCCAATGACATACATCACATAAATCTCAGACTCAGATACCCATACCAACTTTTCAAAAAAGGATCAAATAGTTATCTAGCAAATTATGCAAACTGGTGTATGTGACAACACAACTATGACAAGCAAGGGATTATCAACTGTCCACAATCACCGAACAAGTTTTGTTCTAACAATGCAATGCAAGTTTCCTTACAAAAAGAAGTAACATATTTGACACTCAATGATATTTTCATATTTAACCTTGGGACTATGCAAAATCACTCACTCTCACAAAAGATATTCTTTCATAATGTCTAATATCATAGAATTACCACTATACTCACAACTCAAACTTTCAACCAACTGCATAGGATCACTTTAGGACTTTCTATGGTTGTAATGTAGGCTCAGGGGATTTGGTATGATATTATGGGAAAATAGTGACTCAAGGCCATCCTTGACACTGCATTTTTCTATATTTTTTCTCTACCAGCTCTGTTATTTTCTATTCAATTCTCACTTTTTCCTAATTCAAACTTTTCTTGATGCTTTCTTTTCATTATTCATCTTTTTCCCTTGTTTCTACACTTCATTTTGCTTTTTAGCTTACAACTAAGGCATCACCTTTTTCTCTTGCACCTAGTATATTATTTTTCCTTTTCTTGTATATCACTAACTCACCCCCTTATTTATTTTATTTCACCCTTACATCAGCTACCCTCAACTTAGGCTTTTAGCCAGTGTTGAGGTGCACAGTGTCCATCCTCTAAACTAGGGCCACTTTTGGTAGTAACCCTTAACTTAGGATTTTTGCCTCAGGCAAGGTCCACAATGTTCTAGGAAGGATCAGAGCCAATTTTATGATTTCACAACTAACAAGGCTAGGTTAATCAGGTTTTTTCAAAGAATAGGTATATTTTAGGGTCAAACATTAGGAACAAGGAATTATATTAGTTTTGGTTTGTCATTTTAGGCTAAGTGGACTATTTAAGAACAATGGCCTAAGATCCTTTCCTAATCCAATTAATCTACAATCTAACTTAGAGTAGCAGGGCAAGTTCTGAATTAGCACAAAATACATGAATCTAGCAAATTATGGTCACAGTCACATGGCACTGCATACATTATCAACAAAAGATTCTTATATCATGTGTTTTATCTCAATATACCCTCACTTATCAGAACAAACATTGTCACACACTTAATCAGGCATGGTTGCTATCTAACAACTAATCAAAATTTTTGATGGGTATCATTTTAAAACAAAATACAAAAATATGTTATATTTCACAAGTATAGGTGGTATATGCTACAAATGTTATCTAAACATCCTAAACGTGTCTGTTTAGCAGAAAGTAAATCTAATGGGGAAAACGAACAAGGGCAAGAAAACCCCGGGATAAAAAAATTGGGGTAATTATGGATCCAAGCTACTCAAACTTCACCGAGGCCCATAACTACCCACACCCCATCAAAAATGATCAAACATGAATTATTCTATGATTTCCACCACTTCTAATTGATTTCACTCAAGATCATAGAGAGCATCAAAAGGATTCATACTAATGCTTAAATGATAGCTATTGTTGTAAGAAAATTCAATGAGTGGAAGATGATCATTCCAACTATCCTTAAACTCCAAAACATAATCTCTAAGCATATTCTCAAGAGTTTGAATAATTCTTTCAGCTTGGCCATCCATTTGAGGGTGAAAGGTCATACTAATATTTACTTTGGTTGGAAGACCTTTTTGGAAGGACCTCCAAAAGTGAGAAGTGAATTGAGTACCACGATCCGAAATGATTGATAAAGGCACCCCATGTAATCTAACCAATTCATGAATGTACAACTTAGCATAGTCTTAGGCACCATAAATAGTCTTAATAGATAGAAAATGAGCCAACTTTTTCATTCTATCAACCATAACCCAAATAGAATCAAAATGCCTCCTAGTCTTGCGCAACCCAACCTCAAAATCCATGTTAACTTCCTCCCACTTCTAAGCAGGAATATCTGTACCTTTGTCTAGGCCACGCATCCTTTGATGTTCTGCATTCACTTGTTGGAAATTATGACAAATAGATACAAACTTAGTAATGTCTCTCTTCATACCACCCCACCAAAACATTTCCCTCAAATCTCTATACATCTTGGTGAACCGAGGTAAATAGTATTGGAAGAATTATGAGCCTCATCAAGAATCTTGTAACATCCCATAACTCCATGCTCTTGTACCCATGTTTCAAGCCTCATTTTGTTAGTTTGGGGTTGTATTATGTTCATGGGAGACTCCTAGTACCTCGATGAGTTCAAGACTTCCCTAAGAGTTGAGTTTTGGGTGATGATTCATGCAAGGGTCAACTTTAAACTAGCATAAATTTTGGCACACTTAGAACTAGGTGTCACACAACCAATCAAATGAAAGCCTTTTGAGTTAGCTTTCCAACGCACTTTATTTCACCTTATTTAGAGTTTGGAATCAAACATTATGGCCATTTTACTGAAGACTGCTAGTGTAGAGCTACACAACGAGCCCATTATTATGAGTCATAGGTCAGATAAGACTCGTAGGTCAGACTCTTAGCAATTTGAAAAGACTTCAAAATTGAGCCTAGGGGTCATGTGAATGGTCCTACAAGTCGTAGTGCTACCTATGGGTCGTAATGGGGCCCGTAACAGCCATTAGATAGCTTTTTAAGAAGGGTTATTTTGGTCCTTCCCTCCTTTTTAAAGCTCTAGGTTGGCGTTTTTATGCTCATTCAAGGTCCTACACCCTTACGTTCTTTATTGTATTGATAAAATACTCTCCCAAACGCTTCTACTAATATTTCACTCCAAAGTCAACTGACCAAATTTCTTTCGTATCTTAAGAATTCTTCCAAGATTCAAGTTCTCACCTCCATCATCGCCAAGAAATACTCCAAAGCTAAGGTATCTGGTGTTGAACCATTAGGTTCTTCCACCCATGGTGCCTAAATTCTCTTTTTACCAATAATGCACGATTTAAAGTAGATTTTACATGTGGATCTCGTATATTGAGAAATTTATTGTATAATAATTTATGTTCATGAAAGTATGGTTGTTTTAGCAAGTTTTAAGCGCTAAATCTGGAGTCTAATGCTGGATTTGATGAGGGATTTTGATGTGAATGTCTTGGTGTAGTAAGGTGTTAACTGATGGTTTTACTACAGATTTTCTTGTATGATTTTATCTCTAAATTGCATGGTCTTTTACCCCAATTGCACACCTGCCAAGTATTTGAAAAATTGTAGGGTTATGATCTATTGAGGAATTGAAGGTCCAAAGCATGTCTTATGTTATGAATGATGTTATGATGATGAAATAAGAGTATTTATATGATGTTACGATAATGATAGAAGGAAGGTATGTATATGATATATATATATATATATATATATATATATATATATATA
>JAABOM020108958.1:0-24662 GCA_011800125.2 Solanum clarkiae
CACCCAAATTATTGAACAAACCATTTGAAGTGTCTACACCAACCGGTGAATCTATTATGGCTAGAAGGGTTTATTATAACTGTGTAGTAACTGTTTGTGACCGTGACACATTGGTTGACCTTATTGATCTAGAAATGGTGGAATTCGATGTTATAATGGGTATGGATTAGTTAGCTTCTTGCTATGCCACCATGGATTGCCGAACTAAGAGAGTGTACTTCCACTTTTCAAATGAGGCAGTTCTTAAATGGAAAGGAAATGTTGGGGCACCAAAGGGTAAGTTTATTTCTTATCATAAGGCAAGAAACATGATATCTAAGGGATATATATGTCATTTAGTTAGAGTGAGGGATATGGAAGCAAAATTACCAACTCTTCAATCAGTTCCAATAGTGAATGAATTTTTTGATATATTTCCTGAGGATCTTCCAGGCTTACCTCCAGAAGGAGAAGTAGATTTTGGTATTGACTTACTTCCAGGAACTCAACCTGTTTCCATCCCTCTATATAGAATGGCCCCCGCAGAATTGCGTGAATTAAAAGAGTAGTTACAAGACTTATTGGAGAAGGGTTTTATATGACCTAGTGTGTCCCCATGGGTGCACCAGTGTTATTTATACGTAAAAAGGATGGAACCTTGAGAATGTGTATCAACTATCAAAAATTGAATAGGTGACAAATAAGAACAAGTACCCCTTTCTCAGGATTCATGATTTATTTGATCAGTTACAAGGTGCAAAATTCTTTTCAAAAAATGATTTGAGATCAAGTTATCACTATGTGAGGGTGAAGGAGAAAGATATACCTAAGACATCTTTTAGAACACGCTATGGTCAATTTGAATTTCTTGTTATGTCATTTAGGATAACAAATACACCAGCAGTTTTTATGGATCTGATGAACAAGGTACTCAAGCCATTCTTGGATATGTTTGTGATAGTATTTAGAGATGATATTTTGGTATATTCAAGATCAGAAGTGGACCATACAAATCATTTAGAATAGGTTTTACAAGTTCTTCGTGATCGATAGTTGTATGCTAAGTTTTCTAAATGTGAATTTTGGTTAAAATCAGTGGCATTATTGGGTCATATGGTATCCGATGAAGGAATAAGGGCTGATTCACAGAAGATAGATGTTGTGAAAGATTGGCTAAGGCCAATAACACCCACGGATGTTCAGAGCTTCCTAGGGTTGGCAAGTTATTACAGGAGGTTTGTTGAAGGTTTTTCTTCTATTTCTGCACCTCTAACAAAGTTGACACATAAAACAACCAAGTTCTAATGGAATGATGCATGTGAAAGGAGGTTCCAAGAGCTAAAAAATAAGCTAATTTCTGCACCTGTGCTAGTACTTCCAGAAGGCACTAGGGGTGTGTAGTGTATTGCGATACTTCAGGAGTTGGCTTAGGGTGTGTACTGACATAGCAAGGTTGGGTAATTGCTTATGCCTCTAGACAACTACAACCGTATGAGAAAAACTACCCAATACATGACCTTTAACTAGCAGCGGATGTTTTTGCTTTGAAAATATAGTGTCACTATTTGTATGGGGTTCACACAAGAATTTGAGGCTTTGTATGCTAATGATACTTGGGAATTCATGACAGTGCCTGAGGGAAAGAACACTATTGGATGAAAATGGGTGTACAAGATTAAACATAGGGCAGATGGAAGTGTAGAGAGGTTCAAAGCTAGGTTGGTGGTGAAAGGGTACACCCAACAAGCTGGAGTGGGCTACACAAAAACATTTTTACCTGTGGTTAAGATGACCATAGTCAGGACATTGATTTCTTTAGCTGTGAAGAGAGGTTTGAGCCTATATCATCTAGATGTGAATAATGCTTTCCTACATGGTGATCTACATGAAGAAGTATATATGGAACTCCCACAAGGTCTGGTGGTAGACAACAACAAGATGGTTTGCAAATTGAAGAAGTCATTATATGTCCTAAAGCAGGCCAGCAGACAATAGCATAAAAAACTGGCTAGCAGTCTTTGTTCAAGGGGATACAAGCACTCAAATAGTGACTATTCCCTATTCTATAAGAAGGAGAAAGGATCTCTTGTATTTGTGGCTATATATGTTGACGATGTTATCCTAACTGGGACTAATTTGGAGGAGATTACAACTCTAAAGGAATTCTTGCATGACCAATTCAGAATAAAAGACCTTGGAAGGTTGCATTATTTTCTAAGATTAGTGCTATTGTATAGACAAGATGGTGTTCTCATAACACAAAGGAAATTCACAGCTGATCTCTTGAAGGAATATGATACTATAGGTTATAGACCAACCACATCTCCACTTGATACTAATGAAAAGCTAAAGGCAACAGAGGGTGAACTTCTATCAGATCCTACTCAGTACAGAAAACTAATTGGCAAACTCAATTTTCTTACACACACAAAGATGGACTTAGCATATAGTGTTCAACACTTAAGTCAATTCATGCAGTCTCCTAGAGAACCACACCTGAAAACAACATATCATGTTCTCAGATACTTAAAGCAGGATCCTGCACTTGGAATATTTATCCCCAACAAACCTGACCTCAATGTAAGTGCATTTTTTGACTCAGATTGGGCTGCTTGCCCTGACTCAAAAAGATCAATAAGTGGTTACTTGGTACTCATGGGAGACAGTCCTATTAGTTGGAAGTCCAAGAAGCAGGCTACTATTTCATTGTCCTCTAATATAGCCATAAGACAGGTTGTGGGAGACCTAGTATAGCTTGAGAGATTACTTGATGAACTAGCAGGTGACTACTCTCTGCCAATTTATGTTTTCTGTGATAGCCAAGTAGCAGTTCACATTGCCAAGAATCCAGTCTTTTATGAGCGTACAAAGCACATTGAAGTGGATTGTCATTTTGTTCAACGTAAGCTACAAGAAGGATTGATATCACTCCATCATGTTCCAACAGAATCACAACTAGCTGATATATTCACTAAGGGCTTGACTGGAGTTAAGCACAGCACTGTTCTGAGCAAGTTGTCTGTGAGCAACTCACCTCCAACTTGAGGGGGGTGATTGTCATTCCCCAAGTCCCGTTAGGGCAGATTGGCACCCGTTGCCAATAAGGTCCGGGAGGACCAACCTATATCTATGTGCTTTCTATATATATTATAAGGGGTTTCTACCTTCAACGTGCCATTAATAAAGTAAACAGTAATAATAAGCCAAAAGAAAATGCATATGGTTAGGCCATTGGGGCCATGGTGTCTAAGATATGAGACATGACCACACTTTAATTTACATAGTCCACAAAGCCTCTAGAAAAGGAAAAGTATCTGACAAAGGTTGGGACAAGCCTCGCCTCGACTAACTGTACAATACAAAAAATACAAACATATAAGCTCTAGACACAAACAAAGCCCCGAAGAAACCTAGAGCTTGGTATCAGCAACTAGATATCCTGTACTCCTACTAGGAAGATCTACTAGCACCTCTACCGGCTACATGAAATGCAGGTCCCCCGTAAGGGACATCAGTACGAGATAATGTACTGAATATGTATGGCAAGAAATACTGTATATGAAGTAACAACTCAAATGAAACTATGCACTGGTGTAGGATAAGAGACCATCTTTGGCTATACTTTGGGATCATGTACTTTATGTTTTTTATATTACTTTACCTTTACTACATAATCTGTGCACAACATGTAATAGAAATGACCAACTGATCAGTGGTAAAATTGTATCGGGATCATCCCTGGCTAGGTTCTTCCTTAACCCTTCGAGCTACCACCCATGATAGGATCGTCCCTGACTAGGTGATTCTTCCACCCTCGGGCTACCACTCATCAATAAACAATATACTTTATCTTTCAATTACCTTTGAGATGATTCTTTTGGTGGTCACAATATTGGAGCTATAGGATGGTAGATGTAACATGTGATAGGTAGATAATCATACAAGACAATATGATAATAAAAAGAGTACGTTACATAAATAATGATATGCGTATAAGATGAAATAACTCGTGAACTTTATTTGGCAAAAAGGACCCATGTAACTTGGTATCCATGTATGTATACAGATTTGAAGGTGACTATGTATGAGAGCATATGAATATGTGTAAGAGTGTAGACACAGTTAATAGTTGTGTTGGAGTTGGTAAATGCATTTGTGTGCCAAGGAAGGATCTATGTTTCATGCCAAACGATATGAAATCAAGTAGCCTTACATACCTCTTTGCATGACCTTGTTACTACCTCGAGATAACCTTCCCTTCCTCCAAATATTTATCTACAATATGGCATGTGATAAAACTAGCATTAGCAGCCAATAGATACATCATGGTGGCCCAATGACATAAAATAATAACACACGGGCAGCAAGCGGGTATTTACAAACTCGAGCGTATTTTTTCAACCTTTCCGCCCCTAATCATGTTTTCTAATACACATTTGTATGTACACATTATGTGCAGCCTCTTCTAGTGCCATAACAGTCTTACAACAGCCCACAAAGCATAACATATAACAATTCTACACAATCTACAAATGGACAGCATAACGTTACGTCCCTTTGCCCCATTTTGACGTCGACAATTCCAAACCCGTTCCAACTTTAATCGAACTGTTCTCAATACATATACATATAAAAACGGTCTTGAACCAGTCTTAGAATAGTAACAAATCAGTCATTAAGGATGTGAGGTAATAGCCTTCCATCCAACAGCCCACAAGTTCATACTAAGAACACAATTGCGGTACCATATAAGGACTCACTTTTGTGGACTGTAAAAGTGGTGAAACAACCTAGTTACATTACTATAAAAACCACCTTTGTTAAATACATAATTCGTAATTAATAATACATCCAACCAAGAAGATAAAAGTCTCTTGAACAACAAGAATAATTCACATGTGTATAAACAAACCAAACCAAACTAAGTGTATAAGTAATAGCTTGTTCCTATAGTTCTTGTAAACAAACCAAACTAAGTGTATAAGTAGATTTACTTACCTTTAAGCACAAATTTTAGAGCTTATTTAGGAACATTTGTAAGTTCGTGAGACCTGTTTTTTTTCCCATTTTGAAAGAGAGCAAAGAACAACCAAGAAAGCAAATTTTTTTTGTCCAAGTTGAAATGACTTTAGTGTGTTGTCTTTATCCCATTTTAAAAAGCTTTCTTGGCCGAATTACTTTTTTTTCTTAAGCTTAATATATTAAGTTGTTGATGCAGCTTCTTGCTCCTTTTATTTGGGCCTTAAGGGGCTCTAAATTGATGGGCCTTTGCTGCCCATTTTTTAACTTTCTTCTTAATTAATTTGGGCCTAAATTATCCAAGAAATAGTGATATCTTTGGGCCCCTTTTAATATCCTTATTGGGCTGAAAATATAGTCCATTTATTATGCTAAAACATGGGCTAAAGTTACACCCTTAACACGGACGTTATTCATAATTGAACTTGGAAAAATTCGACGTCGGGCCTCGTCCCAGTTTAGCTAGCAAATTTTAGCTAAGTAAATAGGTGACTCACCTGTTAGCTTCTCAAGTCCTACAAGCACCTCAATTCTCTCATTTTGTTTAGGGTCATGATCTCCTCAATTTAACTTAAAACATGTATACACTCGACCCTCTTAAGCGTTAGACACACATATTGCCCATTAACACGAGATTCAAGAACTTTTTAAAAATTGGCGCTAATTTGACCAAACCATATCATGTTTTATTTGTATAGTACTAGTATTGTAAAATGTGGGGTGTTACATTCATCTTGGGCTACCCCTCTACCTTGAGGATCTAGAGGAATGGGAGGGGTCGGTTGCTCCTCGGGCTTATAGGCTCTCCTTAGCTCCCTCTTGAAATCAGCATGATTCAGAAGAGCAAAGAGCATTCGTTAGGGGGTAAAAGCCTTACACTCTCATCTAAAGCACAATTTAGACCATGAAGAAGTGAAACATTTCCTAGAATGCCTCATAGCCTCCCATTGATAATTGTGGCATGCTTCACAACCATGACCAAGACTCTAATCGACACAGTGTGTTGGATACCAGGACCATTAACAACCTAGTGCTCTGATAGGAAGTTTTTCACGGCCCAAGCTTAGGGCCTAGACATAACACGGTGATTAGGAATCCTGTAGGGACTCGAAGCAAGTCTCTTAACATATCATTCACACATCCTTGGTCATGGAAGAAAAATAAACAACACAAGAGATATTAATAAGGGAAATGGGACTAAGGGAAGTTTTGATATATATAAATGCATAAAAGAGTCATGCTCATAGCATAAGTACATCAATTATCCAATAACACCTCTAACATGGAATAGAGTGGGGGCCAAGAGACTTTCGGGCTCACCCTTATAGTATCAAGTGTTCAACATAAAGTAATATCAAATAGTAAGAGTAGCATAGATAGTGTTCTCAAACTTGAGGACTAACCAAAGCTTATCTTCCAAAGTACCAAACTAGCCACATGGAGGATGATCGAGAGGTGCCCCGACCCCTACATGGTAATATCATATAGGCATAGATTATGAGGTTAGTACATTTGAATGTACTAAGTTTGTACGATGCAATGCAACAAGACATAAGCCAATATAGTCAAAATGCATAATCATAAGCAATGTATAAATATAATATCAATATGGCATGCATGAGCAATTCTTGAAGTAAAACATGCTTATAAATCATATAACTTGCATAATACGTATCATATGTGGGAAGAGACCATAATCAACATAGGCCAAGAAAACTACTACTTGGAATCCAAGGCATGTCACCCCCTTGTAAGATGATTGAGGTACTCAAGACTCAACATGGTGATTAGGCATGTCACCCCTCAAGAAGGTGATCGTGGTACTCACCCTCAACAAGGTGATTAGGCATGTCAACCCCCCCCCAACAAGGTGATTGAGGTATGTCACCCCTCAATGTATTGATTGGGCATGTCACCCCCCCCCCCAACAAGGTGATTGAGGCATGTCACCCCCTCAACAAGGTGATTGGGGATGTTACTCCCCAACAAGGTGTGGTCTACTTGCAACATAATAGATACTTTTCATGAATTCAATGCATATATGCAAGCCCTTAATCATCATAAAGTCACTTGACTTACAAATCATGTAAATAACTTGACAATCTTTGTCAAGATATTTTATCAAACATTTGGTGGGTGCATAATGCTTTTTCAAAATCATGCAATACAAGAGTGAAATAATATAATAAAACTCAATGAAAATCAACCCACCAACATTTAGTAAAACCCTCATATATGGTACCTTGAAATCCATCATCAAATCTCATAGTAGATTATAGTTTCATAACTCAAAACATGCCTAGTCCTGATAGACAAAATAAATTCGTGGTATAAGCTTGAAATAGATAGACATTCATAAATCAACATTTGATAAAACCCCAACATAATATATAATCAAAATCCATAACCAGAGATACCCATAGAAGATACAACTTGAAAACATGCAATTTTCATAAAAGGGAATCTTGGGCTCCATGGGTGAAAGGACCCAATGGATGAAAACCACATATCTAAATTTAGGAATTCCTTAATGTAAACTTAGAAGGAGGCTTGAATCTTAGATTGACTTCTTGAGATCCAATGTGAGCTTGAAATCCTTGGATTTAGATAGGAACTTTGATAAAGTGTTGGAGAGGTTTTAGAGAGGGTTTTTGAGTGATATAGAGTTGAAAAATGGCTAAGTATGGGATATTTCACATGTAAATGGGTATGGGGCCATGACCCCAATGCCCTTAGGTCAAAACAAAAAATTAAGGAAAGGCCTACACTAGTCTGCATCGCAGACCAAACGCACACAGCTACTAGTTTTTGAAAAATCAGTGAAAATTATTTCTCTCTACAGGTCATCTAAAATCTGGATTATACCTATTTCCCACTTAATTTTTTCCCTTGATCAAGAATATGAAGTCAAATTTTTTATATCACACACAGATTTTGAGGTATATGAAAATTATGACTATGGGCATTTCCAAAGCACATTTTTGGGCATTTTAGCTTCTCCTTTGACAATGTTGACCCAAAAGAAGGTGAACATCAATGGTCCGATGAATGTAAGAAAAGTTCTCAAATATTGAAGCACCATCTTACTTCCGCTTGTATCTTGACATTGCCCGAAGGTTCGGATAATTTTATGGTGTATTATGAGGACTCACATATAAATTTGGGATGTGCGTTGATGCAACATGGAAAGATCATCTCCAATGCTTCAAGGCAATTGAAAGTTCATTAAAGGAACTATCAGCGCATGATCTTGAGTTGTTGGCTATTGTGTTTGCATTAAAGATTTTCTAACATTACCTCTATAAGTATATGTTGATGTATTCACCGACCACAAGAGTTTAAAATATGTGTTTAGTGATGTGGCCCAAGTTACACCTCCTTTTTAGAGGATAAAGAGGTCTTTGTCAAGATACAGAACCTAACCAAGGTTAGGGTCGAATCCATAGGGAATTTAAACTCATGAAAATTCACCAATATGCAGTCCGAATAATTAACCGATTCAATTCCCCAAAAGGGGGAGTTTGTAATAATCAATGAGAAAAGTAAACTAACTAACTATTACAAGAGAAAATCAATAATAGAGAGCAACTAGGGTATTGTATTCCCCGTGATTTCCTAACTCAGTATCAGCAGATAACCTGACTCTTGTCTAATGTATAGCATGCAGGATGGTAATTTAAGTTCACCAAGCCCTTTCGTCAAAAGTGAGAGGTGATTGTCACTATGCAACTTGGCCCATCTCCATAGTATGCATTATTAACCATTACCTATTAGTCCCAGTTCAACCTCCCCTTGACCCTGTTTGATTGATTAAATGAGAACACATCAATCAAGTCCTGTTAATTAATCTCCTTTCCTATTCATTACTACCTTGGTCCAGTCAGTAAAATTAGGTGGGTTCTAATGTTAGCCCCTATCAAAAAACATGCAAAATAATGAGAGTTAATTAATATATGCATATACACCTTCCAAGAATTATAAATTATTCAGTTTTACTTTGTTAGTTCATTATGGTTTCCACAACCCTAGTTGTGGATTTGGCTACTCATGCTATGTGTAGATGAAGAGATTATGAATTGAGAAGACACAATTAAACACTTACACAACAGATTTAAGAACAAGCAATCCAAATATCAATAAGAATCACAAGCTTTAAGATCAAATTCAACCACAAGTGTTCTCAAAGACACTTATAATTTTCTCTCTCAAAATATTGTGTTTTTTGAGTACTAACCTAAAACTAATCAAAATTGGTGAGAACTTCTGAAAAATAATCTAAAAAACCTATTTATACATTTAAAATTCAAATCCTAAATGATTTAGGAGAACTGGTAGCCATACTCTACGAAAGCACTTTATGGCCCGTATTAAAGTTCACGACCCATAATTGGGGTCTTTGTCATGACCAAGCTGAAGGCCTAGACATGACTGGCGAATGGGGAATCCAAAGGAAACCAAACAAGCCTCAAGCATATCATTACACATCCTTGGTCGCGGAAGCAATGTAAAACACATAAGAAACATAAACAAGGGGAATTGGTACTAAGGGAGAGAGATTAATACTTAAGTAACATGTAAAAGTTTAGAAAGCAAGGGCTAGGGATCAAGGGAAAGCTTGCTTAACATGAACATCCAGAGACAAAAGAGTTAAGGCTCATTACATAGACACATAACATGTCCAAGAACACCTCTACTACATGGATAGGAGTGGGGGCCAAGACAAATTAACCGAGCTCACCTCGTAGTCAAAATAGAACATAAAGAAGAGTATCTCAATACATAATAAGAGGAACATAGACTAGGGTCCCCAAAGTGGAGGACTCACCAACTAGCTTGAGAAACACTAAACTAGCTATGTGGAGGAGGAGGATGATCAACTTGGGCTCCGGTTCCTACGTGGTGATATCATGTAGGCAAGAGAATGTGTTAGTACATTTGAATGTACTAAGTATATAGGATGCAATGCAACAAGAGATAGGCATCATAATCAAAATGCATAACAATAGGCAATAGACATCATATAACAACATGGCATGTATGATCAATGCTAAAGTAGAACATGCTTAAGTAACTCATCCTTATATAGGGTATCATATGTGTAGAAGAGACCAAGCTAGATTTCCAAAGTACAAACCTCTTGGTTGATTGATGATGGTCTCACCCCATCCCTAGTGGTGTGGTACAAATTCTTCATATGGTTGACGATAATCTCACCTTACCGCCCTAGTGGCGGAGTACAAACCCCTCACATGGTTGATGAGTACAAACTTCTAACTCGGTTATCAAGGCATTAGCCCCTTTATTGGCTATCAAGGTACTAACCCCCCGACAAGGTTATCCGGGCTCTTAGTCCCCCCTGATTGGGCATGATCTAATGTAATACTTTGTATAGAATATATCATATACATAAACTCTTTTCATCATCATAACATCAATCATATCATATCTCATGCTTTAGACCTTCAACTCTTCAAGAAACCATAACTGGACATTTTATCAAACACTTGGCGGGTGTGAAATAGTAGTATAAAACCATGAAATGTAGACATGAAATCATGCAAGAAAATCCATGATAAAATCATCAATCAACAGCATGCAACACCCCCAAGCAATATACATCAAAACCCCTCATCAAATCTTACAATAGAGCTAAGATTTGTAGCTCAAAATATAGCAAAACAGTCACAACTTTGCATAGCTTTAACATAGTTCATAGACATGTTCATACAAGTAAACCCATTCGAAAAATCAACTTTAGATCATGCATAGTGAGTAAAAAAGAGATTAAAGCACCACAGGTGGAAGGACCCAATGGTTAAAACCTACATACCTTTGCTTTGGAGATGTGCTTGGTGAAGATTAGAGATGGATACTTGAAGCTTGAAGGAGAACCTTGAAATCCGGATATGGGTTTGAGACTTGAATCTTTAAGAGAAATATAAGACTAAAGGTTTGAGTATTGGGAAATGTCTTGGGTGATATGAGGGTCAAATAATACTAAGTATAGGTGTTTTCTCATGTGGGAAGGCATAAAAGTCTTGGACCAAAAATTTAAAACTAGACAGAAAATAGACGCGCCCCAGATGCGGAGAAGTCACTGGAATGCGTCACTTTAAATTCTGAAATTATGAATCGTTCACTCTAAAATAAGGGTTAGACCCTTTTCCTCGTAATTTTTACCCCCTGAACACGAATATGAAGTCAGATTTTTGAAATAACACACGAATTTTAAGATATATGGAAATTAAAATTTTGGGCATTTCTGAGACACATTTTCGGGCACTTTTTGGTTCGTTTCAGTCTCATACATTGTTGTTGGAAAACTTAACTTCTTTACAACACTCCTTTATAACTCATAAAATGGTTTACGACCTGTTAAAGGGGTTTCGTCTGATGAACTTCAAAAAGTCTTTATTCTCTGATCATCAGGGCACGAAACCTCTTCTACAACTCGTACATTAATCTACTACCCATCTGCATATTCATAGAAGTAACTTTAGAAACTTTTCCCCTCATTAGAATTCCTTTCGAAACCACCCTATAGCTCATAGAATGATCTACGACCCGTAAGGTGTCTCGTATAACAGCAAATCTATAGCAACTTTGTAACTTTCCCATAAATCATGCCAACCTGTAATCCTGGAAAGATAAATGCAAAAACACATAAAACCCACTAACATCACATTGAGACCATACAAAAGCCTACTTTTTAAGCATCAAAAGTGTAGCATTTTGGCAGCACATCAACAACCTCAACTTAAAATTATTGTTTGTCCTCAAGCGACGGACTCAATCTATATAGACAATGCAGTAACACATAGACCTCAACTCAATGGCATACATCAGATAAATCTCAAACTCAGATACCCTCACCAACTTTTCAAAATGGTATTAGATAGCTATTTAGCAAACCAATGCGAACTAGTGCTTTTGACAACACCATCATGATAAGTAAGGCGTTAGCAACAATCCACAATCACTGAACAAGTCTAGTGTAACCCAATGCAAGTGCCCTCATAGAAAGAAGCCTCATTTTTTACACTCAATGATGTTTTCATATTTGACCTTGGGACTATACAAAAATGTTCACTCTCACAAATGATATTCATGCATAATGATTAATACCATAAGCTTGCCCCTATGCTCATGACTCAGACCTTCAACTGATTAGACTAGGATAACTTTAGGACTTTCTTAGCTTGTAATGTAGGCTCAGGGGGCTTTTGTATGGTATTTTGGGAAAATAGTGACTAAAGGCCCTCCTTGAAACTGTATTTTTCTGCATTTTTGCCCCACCAATTTTGCTACTTTCATCATATTCTCCTTTTTTCCTATTTCAAGCTTTTCTGGGTGCTTTCTTTTCATTTTTTAGCTCTTTACCTTTTTTTTACACTTCATTTCGCTTTTTAGGTCACATCTAAGGCATCACTTATTCTTCATGCACCCAATACATGATTTATCTCCTTTTTCTCTGTATTCCTAACTCACCCTCTTAGTTTTGTTCTTTACACTTACACCAGCTGCCCTCAACTTAGGCTTTTAGCTTGTGTTGAGGTGTACAATATCCATCTTTCGAATCAGGGCCACTTTTGGCAGTCACCCTTAACTTAGGATTTTTGCCTCAGTCAAGGTACATAATGTTCAAAGAAAGGCCAGGGCCAATTTTAGGATTTTTCACTAGAAAAGGCTAGGTTAATTAGGTGTTTTCAAAGAATAGGTACATGTTAGGCTCAAACATTAGGAACAAGGGAAATATCGTCAATTTGGTTGGTTATTTTTAAGCTAAAGTGGACTAGTTAAGAATAATGGATTAAGATACTTTCCTGATCTAATTAGTCCACAACCTAACTTAGAGTAATAGGCAAGTTGTGAATAAGCACAAAATACATGAATATATCGAATTATGCTCACAATCACATGGCACTACATACATTATCAACAAAAGACTTACAGATAATGCTTTTTATCTCAATTTACCCTTACTCATCAAAACAGATATTTTCACACACCTAAACATATATGGTTACTATCAAACTACTTGGTGTGTAGCCAAAATACGACATATTTGATACTTAAAACTTAGGATTATGTGTGTCCTCAATGAGATATTTGTAGGTTCTATATGTTTTGTGTTTAGATTTGCAGGATTATAGGTTGTCTATGATTTGAGGCGAAATTGCAGAAGTTACTAATTTTTGATGATTTATGAGGCTCTCTACGAATTGTTAAGAATTCTACAAGTCGTAGAGGATGTCTCATGACAAATTCTAGTGAAAGATAATTTTCTGAAGATCAGCTCAACGAGACATGCATATGAGGTGTAGAGCATTCTATGAGTCATATTAATAGATTTCGTGAAGAATTCTAGTGAGGGAAAATTTGATGAAATTGAAGTCTACGAACATGCAGTACGAGTTATGGATCTCTTTATGAGTCATAACATTGTGTTATAGAAGAGAAGTATAGAAGCCCAAGAGTTGACTATGAGACCCTGACTACGAGTCGTGAAGACACTACAAGTCTTAGGGATCTTTTGTGGAGTTTGCCAACCAGTTTTTCTATTTTATTTAGGACATAATTGTAATTACTATAAACTATACTTTTAGGCTATTTTCATAGGGAGGATGTCATTGTTCAGTAGTTTTTTGGTTTGTTCTTGGAGAACTCGATACTTTGGGGAGAAGATTGGGAGAAAACACTTGTAGGTAAATTTGATGTTCAATCTTGGATTTGCTTGATTTAAATTTAATTGTGTAAGTGTTTAATTACATTTTCTCAATTCATAAATTCTTCATCTACGCATAGCATGAGTAGCCAAATCCACAACTAGGGTTGTGGGAACCATGAAGAACTAACAAAGAAAACCTGGGGAAATTACAATTCTTGGATTGTGTATGTGCATGTATTAATTAATTCTCTTCATTTTACGTATTTTCTAGTGGTGGCCAACATTAGAACCCTCCTAGTGTTATGGATTGGACCAATGTAGTAATGAATAGGAAAAGAGATTGATTAACAGGATTCGATTGATGTGTTCTCATCTAGTCAACCGGACTAGGCCTAGGGAAGATTTTACTGGAGCTTAAAGATAATGGTTAGTATTGCACACTATGGAGATGGGCTAAGTCGTATAGTGAAATTTGCCTCTCACCTTTGACCAAGGGGCTTGGTGAACTAAAATCAATGTCCTTTATGTTATACACTAAATAAGAATTAGGTTATTCAGTGATACTAAGTTGGGGAATCATGAGGAACACAATACCCTAGGTCTTCTTTATCATTGATTATCGTAGTTAGTTTAGTTCATTTTCTTATTGATTACTGCAACCCCCCTCCTTGGAGAGTTGAGTTGGTTAACTACTTAGATATCTTATTGATAAATTTGTCTTGAGTGTACGCATTCTCTGTCGGTTCGACCATAACCTTGGTCAGGTATTATATCTTGACAATAACTACTTTATCCTTTAAAAAAGAGGTGTAACTTTGGTTTCTGGGGAATAGAGCTAGACTTTGGTTGATTCATTCAGTAATTTGAGTGTTAATCCTTACTTCCCTTTATTTCACTTTTTTGTCTTTATTTCTTCGCATGGTGTACAAGTCATGTATCCCCAACACTTGAAGTCAAGGCAATCCCTTAACTCCACTTAATCCAGAGATCCATTAAACTATAAGAAGAATGGCCAAAGAAAATACCAACAATGCAGCCAATGATGCCTTGAACCAAGATAATAATGATGATGATGGGAATGAGAACCCACCACTTTTGGAGGACATTCCATAGACGTGAGAGTTCAGTGCCAATGCTTACTAGTGGAATCAGTACAGGTTGAACCCCATGGTGATGGATGTGACTGGAGCTATTGTGTTACCACCACTACCGGCAGACACAAAGTTCACAGTCTCTAATGGGTTACTTCAGATATTGCAGAACCATGGGCTATTTGCAGGCTTACCATCATAGGATCCATACATCCACTTGTACAATATGAAATTTGTTTATAAGAGTGTAATTGGACCATAAAATTTCTCTATGGATGTTGTAGGACTTCATGCCTTTCTATTGTCTCTTATAGGCAATGCTATAATGTGGGTATCTAAGCTCCCATAGAGTTTAATCACTAAGTGGGCAGATTTGCAGAAGGCCTTTTTGGAGAGGTACTTCCCTAGATCGAAGAAACTCAAGTTGAAGGACCGTATCAATAACTTTGAGCAACTTCCTAATGATTTAATAAGCACTACATGGGAGCAGTTTATTAAATGTCTGAGGAGCATTCTAGACCATAAGATGATGCCTTGGTAGAGATCTTCAATCATTCCTTTGATAAGAACAGTCAGGCTTGTGCTGACACTATCATGGTGGGCATGTTTCTAGATCAACCATTTGTAAGGATTATTGAGCGTATGGAGAAAGTTGTCAAGATGAATCGTGCATGGGGACAGTGGGATTGAGTTTCTATAAAGGGTTCATATATTGTTAGTGTGGGTTCAGAGCAAGCCAAAATTAGTAAAGCAATTATGCAGCAATTTTCTTAGGTTTGCACAAGCATAGATGTAGTGATCAAGTAGAACAAAGAGCAAGTGAAAGCATCGGTTCACCAACCTTCATGTGCACCTATATACGAGGATCCATACTATGAGAAGGATGTTTGTTTTGGTAATGATTTGACAGGGTGTGTCCGAACTAATGCCCAAGGGTCCAATCAAGACTATTGGCACTAAGGTCAAGGAAATCAAGGTCGAAACTATGGTAGAGATGGAGCTTTCAGAGATAACCGTGGAGGTTACTGTGATAGGAACAGGGTCCAGATACAGATTGTGGTGGTAGAGAAGGCTTCAAAAATGGTCCTTATGTGCCACCACACAATCAAGACGCAGGTACAGGCAATTCAAGAATTGAAGAGATATTTGACCACCTATTAGAGAAGGCTGAGACATAGGATGAGTTTTTAAGGGGCATGAAATTAGATATTTCAAGCATAAATCAAAAAATAGAGTCCTATTCTATGGCTATTAAATAGCTTGAGCAACAACTTGGTCAAGTGTCAACTCGGTTGAATCAGCACCAGTAGGGTACATTGCTTAGAAACATAGTGCAAAATCTTAAGAATGAAGGGCAGTGTATGGCGGTTACTTATAGGGGTGGCAAGAGCACTATTGATCCTCCTATGCAGGTAGATGAGGAAGATGTTCGTGAGGAGATGGTTGTAAATAAGGATGCAGATGAAGGAGATGATCGTGGCAAGGATGGGGTAAGTGAAGTAGCTAAAGCACAACAAAAATTTAAGCCTGTCCCTAGGCCTTCTCCTCCTTTCCCTCAAAGAATCAAAAAAAGGGAGGAGGAAGGCAAGTTCAAGAACTTTCTCTCCATGCTTAAGCAAATATCTATCCACATCCCTCTCATTGAGGCATTAGAGAAAATGTGGGGCTATGAAAAGTATATGAAAGATTTGGTCACCAAAAAGTGCACTGTGAGTCAAGAGCTTTCTCAAGAGCTTCAAAATTATAGTGTTATCACTACAAAGTCCTTAGCTTAGAAGCATGAAGGTCCAAGTGCTTTCATTGTACCTTGCACTATAGGTGATGCGGAGTTCACAAGGGCACTATGTGATTTAGCTATCAGAATCAATTTGATATCCCTTGCAATCTATAAGAAACTTGAATTGGGAGCCCCTACTCCCACTAGCATGCAGTTGTTAATGGTGGATCGATCGGTGAAGAAGCCTTTGGGATACTCTATGATGTGTTGGTCAAAGTGGAAAAATTCATATTCCCTGTAGACTTTGTGATCCGTGATTGTGAGCTTGATTCTGATGTTCCTATTATTTTGATAAGGCCTTTCTTAGCTACCGGTCGCACCTTGGTGGATATGGAGAAGGGTCAACTCAAGTTCAGATTTGAGAAGGAGGAGTTCGTGTTCAACGTGTGTCAGCAAGCAAGGAAAGAAAATGATGTGAGAGTGCTTTCTATTATCGAGACTGTCAATGATGTTGAGCCAGAAGTACTACTTGAAGTAAGATTGGGTTTTGACACTTTGGAGGCAGTGTTGATGAATTTGGACGATGATGGTATCCAAGACTGTAAGGAGACAGTAAATGTTCTAGGGATGTCTTATGGACCTAGGCGCCAAAATAAGCTAGAGCTAAATTTGCAGAATCAGGTATCATCACCTATAAAGCCTTCCATGGAAGACCCACCGGTGTTAGAATTAAAGGCCCTTCCAACAACCTCTAAAATATGCATTTTTGGGAGCTAACAACACCTTGCCGGTCATAATAGTTGCAGATCTAAATGATGAGCAAGCAAGTGCCCTTGTAATGGTGCTTAAACAATTTAAGAAGGCCATCAGATAGACTATTCCAAACATTATTGGCATTCCTCCTGGGATATGTACACAAGAAATCTTGTTAGTCAAGGAGTACAAGCTATGCATTGAGCATCAAAGTCGCCTAAACCCTCCTATGCAAGAGGTTATGCGCAAAGAGATCACCAAATATCTAGATGCATAAGTAATCTATCCGATCGCTGATAGTGAATGGGTGAGCCCGATGTAGTGTGTTCCAATGAAAGGGGGTATCACATTGGTACCTAATGCCAATAATGAAATTATTCCAATTAGGTCAGTCCCAAGATGGAGAGTGTGCATGGATTCTAGAAAGATCAATGCCTCGACAGATAAGGATCACTTTTCTATGCTATTTATGGATCAAATGTTAGATAGATTAGTGGAAAAGAGGTGGTATTACTTTCTCGACAGGCATTCAGGCTATAATCTCATCATTATCACTCTAAAGGATCGGGAGAATACCACATTTACAAGTCCCTACGGCACCTTCGCATTCAAGAGGATGTCATTCAGGTTGTGTAATGCCCCTGCAACATTTCAGAGATGTATGATGTCCATTTCCTCAGACATGTTGGAGAACACTATTGAAGTCTTCATGGATGACTTTAGGGTGGTTAGGAACTCATTTGAGGACTTTTTGAAGCACCTACATGATGTGTTGCAAAGATGCATAGAAAGTCATCTAGTACTAAACTGGGAAAAATGTCACTTCAGGGTGAAAGAGAGTATCGTGTTGGGATAAAAGATATCTGAAAAAGGCATTGAGATCGACAGAGCTAAAGTGGAGGTGATTGAGAAGCTCCCACCACCCATCTTAGTAAAAGGCATGAGAAGTTTCTTGGGGAACACTGGAGTCTATTGGAGATTCATAAAACACTTCTCTTAAATTTCAGACCCATTGTGCAAATTCTTGATGACGCATGTTTGAAAGACTTTGAAGAGTTAAAGAAGAGGTTGATCTCAGCGCCAATCATTGTGGCTCCAGACTATTCCAAGCCCTTTGAGATCATGTGTGATGCAAATGGGGTTGCTCTAGGTATGGTATTGGGATAACGCAAGGAGAAGATATTATATCCCATATATTATGCTAGCAAATCCCTAAATACGGTCCAAAAGAATTATACTATCATATAACATGAATTACTCGCATTGGTCTTTGCATTCAAAAAGTTCAGGTCTTCTATTGGGGGCCAAAGTAGTGGTGCATACAAACTACTCACCACTTAAATATTTGGCTAAGAAGGATGCAAAGCCAAGGTTGATGAGATGGGTAATTCTCTTGCAAGACTTTAACTTTAATGTCATTGATAGAAAAGGTACACAAAATCAGGTCGTAGATCACCTTTCCAAATTAGAAGATGAAGCAATGATGAAATTCGATGATGGATTAGAGATAAATGATTATTTTCCTAACGAGAGAGTGTTGGTTGCATCTCCTGATCTGATACCTTGGTTTGTAGATTATGTGAACTACTTGGTGAGTGATATCGTGCCACCCAACCTAAACACACATCAGCATTAGAATTTTATGTCTAATGTGAGGAAGTTCTTCTAGGATGACCCATGCTTGTTCAGAGTATCTGCTGATAGGATTATTCTTCGATGTGTTCCTGAGATTGAGATGATGAGTATACTTGAGGCATGCCACTCGTTGTTGGTGGGTAGACGTCATAGTAGGATTCGAACAGCCTACAAGATCTTACAGTGTGGGTACTATTAGCCTACCATCCACCAAGACGCCCATGACTATGCCAAAGCTTGTGATAGATGTCAAAGAGAAGATAGGGTTTCTCGTAATCATGAGCTCCCTCTGAACCCAATTATGGTGATTGAGTTATTTGATGTATGGGGGATAGATTTCATGGGACCATTTGTTAGTTCACATGGAAACAAGGACATGCTAGTTGTTGTGGGTTATGTATCAAAGTGGATAGAGACCGTAGCTCTACCTACCAATAAGGACAAAAGTGTTACAACATTCCTAAAAAGAAAATCTTCTCACGGTTTGGCACCTCTCGGGAAATCATCAGTGATAGAGGTTTTCACTTTTGTAATAGAATTTGTAAAGATCTTCTTGAATAGTATGGAGTGAAACATCGGGTGACGACACCTTATCATCCTCAGACAAGTGGGAAAGTGGAGGTTTCCAACAGAGAAATCAAACAAATTTTATACAAAACTGTGAATGCAAAATGGACAAATTGATTGCTGAAGCTAGATGACGTACTATAGGCATACTGGACAGCATTCAGACCCTATAGGCATGTCTGCCTACTAATTTGTCTTTGGGAAAGCATTCCACTTGCTAATGGATCTTGAATATAAAGTAATGTGGACATTGAAGAAGTTGAATCTGTATTGGAATAATGTAGCAAACGCTATGTTGAGCCAAAAATTAATGAGCTTGATGAATTTCGACTGAAAGCATATGAGAGCTCAGCCTTGTATAAACAAATAATGAATATACAGCATGACAATCGCATAGAGTACAACAAATTTGCACTAGGGACCTGGTGCTGCTCTACAATTCTAAACTAAAGTTGTTTCCTGGTAAGCTCAAATCTAGATGGTTGGGACCCTTCCGAGTAGCACACATCTTTGATCATAGGGCCATAGAATTGGAGAAAAGAAATGGAGGAACTTTAAAACAAAATGGCCAAAGAGTCAAGTCATACCTTTGAAATGTGGAAGAGTTAAAGACAGTGGAGGAATGGAATCTTGAGGATGTCTGAGTATTGAAGCTATCTATATTATGCCCCGACAATAAATCAGATACTCCTTGGGAGGTAACCGAAGGTGTACCTTGGCGCTTAGGCCCCGAGGTATGTATTTGACCCCTTATATTCTATTTTTTATTAATTTTGTACATTGGGGACAATGAATATCTTTTTCAATAGGGTGTGGGTAGTTATGGGTCTCAGTGAAGTCTGAGTAGCTTATAGTCTTTAATTACCCCAATTTTCAATCCTGGGGTTTCCAATTTTCAATCCTGGGGTTTTCTTGCCCGTGTTCTTTTTTCCTATGGATATTTAATTTCTGTTGAACTGGCACATTTAGGATGTTTAGATAATATTTGTAGCATATAGTACTAATACTTGTGGCATATAGCATATTTTTATGTTTTGATTAGTAGTTAGATGGTAACCATGCATGTTTAGGTGTACAACAATATCTGTTCTTATAAATAAGGGTAAATTGAGATAACAAGCATGATCTGTGAGTCTTTTGTTGATAATATATGCAATGGCATGAGAGTGTGAGCTTATTTTGCTAGATTCATGTATTTTGTGCTAAATCAGAACTTGCCCTATTACTCTAAGATAGATTGTAGATTGAATTGGATTAGGAAAGGATCATAGGCCGTTGTTCTGAAATAGTCCACTTTAACCTAAAATAACCAACCAAATTATGATATATCCCTTGTTCCAAATATTTGAGCTTTACATGTATCAATTCTTTCTAAACACCTAACTAACCTAGCTTTATCTAGTAAAAAATCCTGATTTTGGCCCAGTCTGTCATTGAGCATTTTGAACCTTGACTAAGGCAAAAAGCCTAAGTTGAGGGTGCCTACTAAAAGTGGCCCTGGTTCGGAGGATAGATATTGTGTACTTTTACATAGCTAAAAGCCTAAGCTGAGGGTGGCAGGTGAAAGGGTAAAAGCTCAAAAAATAAGGGGTGAGTTAAGAAGGAGGAGAAGAAGAAACAAATCATGTACCGGGTGCAAGAAAAATAAAAGGTGACTTAGATTCAACTAATAAGCAAAAAGAAGCATAAAAACAAAGCAAATAGCTGAAATATAAGAAGAAAGCACCCGAAAAAACTTGAATAAGGGAAAAGGGAGAATAAGGTGAAAATGAAAATTTTGGTGGGGCAAAAGTGTAGAAAAATGTAGTTTCAAGGAGGGCTTTAGTCACTATTTTCCTAAAATATCATAACAAAGCCCTTTGAGCCTATGTTATAAGCCTAGAAAGTCCTAAAGTTATCTTAGTCCAGTTAGTTGAAGGTCTGAGTCATGAATATAGGGCCAAGCGTATGGTATTAGTCACTATGCATGAATATCTTTTGTGAGAGTGAGTGTTTTTGCATAGTCCCAAGGTTAAACATGAAATCATCATTGAGTTTCTGATATGGGACTTCGTTCTGTGAGGGAACTCGCATTGCATTGTTAGCATCTTACTTGTTCAGTGATTGTGGATTGTTGATAGCCTTTTGCTTGTCATAGTTGTGTTGTCACATGCACTAGTTTGCATTGGTTCGCTAAATAGCTATCTGATCCTGGTTTGAATAGCTGGGGTGGGTATCTGAGTTTGAATTTTATGTGATATATGTCATTGAGTTGAGGTCTGTGTGTTACTGTTTTGTCTATATGGATTGAGTCGTCGCTTGATGACAAGAAACAATTTTAAGTTGAGGGTGTTGATATGCTGCCAAAATATAGCACATTTGATGCTTAAAACATAGGATTTTGTGTGTTCTCAATATGATATTTGTGGGTTTTATGTGTTTTTGTGTTTGGATTTGCAGGATTACAGGTTCGCCATGATTTGGGGAAAATTGCAAAAGTTCCTAGTTTTTGATGATTTATGAGACCCTTTACGAATCGTAGAGCATTCTATGAGTCGTAGAGGATGTCTCATGACAAATTCTAGTGAAAGATAATTTCTAAAGATCAGCTTTGTACCATCCGGGGAAGGCAAATGTGGTAGTTGATGCTCTAAGTCATAAGGCAATCATCAACACTGATGATCCAGCTGTGATAAGTCAGGGAATGGCTAAGGATCTACGTCAGCTAGCCAGTTTGGGAGTTCGACTTCTTGAGACCCCAAAGGAAGGGATTATTGCACAGAATGTTGCGGAGTCTTCATCGGTAATGGAGGTGAAAGATAAATAGTTCGATGATCCTGTTTTATGACAGTTAAAGGAAACGGTGAGTCAGGGTATGATAAAAGGCTTTCACCTTGCACAAAATGGAGCACTTTACTGTCAAAACAGATTATGTGTGCCTGATATTAATGGGTTAAGGAAGAGAATAGTGGAAGAAGCCCATCATTCCCGATATTCCATCCATCCAGGATCAACGAAGATGTATCATAACCTAAAGGGAATATTTTGGTGGGGAGGCATGAAAAGGGACCTTGCTGAATTTGTAGCTCAATGTCCAAACTGCCAACAGGTGAACGTAGAATACCAAAAGCCAGGAGGGTATACGTAATGTATAGAGCTTCCAACATAGAAGTGGGATATGATTAATATGGATTTTGTTATGGGTTCGCCTCGATCACCTCAGAAGTTTGACTCCATATGGGTGATAGTTGACAGACTCACGAAGGCAGCACACTTCATACTAGTCAGGAGTGATTATACAACTGACGAATATGCCAAGCTATACCTAAAGGAGATAGTCAGTCTACAGTCCCAATTTCCATTATATCTGATCGAGGGGCTCAATTCACTGCAAAGTTTTGGAAGTCCTTCTAAAGAAGTCTAAGGACACAAGTGAACTTGAGTACGGCATTTCACCGACAAATAGATGGTCAAGTAGAACGCACCATTCAGACACTTGAAGACATGATGCGAGCTTGTGTATTGGACTTTAAAGGTAGTTGGGTGGACCATTTGCCACTTATTGAGTTTGCCTATAACAATAGCTACCACGCGAGTATAAAAATGGCACCTTACGAAGCCTTGTATGTAAGGAAATATAGGTCACCAATTGGATGGTTTGAAGTGGGTGAAACCACCTTACTTGGGCAAGATCTAGTACAGCAAGCCATGGAAAAAGTTAAAGTGATACAGCAGCGACTAGAAACAGCCCAAAGTCCGCATAAATCATATGTAGATGCCAGGAGAAGAGGACTGGAATTTTCAGTAGGCGATTGGGTATTCTTAAAGGTGTCTCCAATGAAAGGGGTTATGAGATTTGGTAAGAAAGGAAAATTGAGCCCACGTTACATAGGGCCATATAAGATTGTTAAAAGGTTCAGGCAAGTTGCATATGAACTAGAGTTACCCGAAGAGATTTCGATGGTTCATCCAGTTTTTCAAGTCTCAATTCTTCGAAAATGCATAGGTGACCCATCCCATATCACTCCTATTAAGGATGCATAGGTTACAAAAGATCTCACTTATGAAGAGGTACATGTTGCTATTCTAGCTCATCAAGTTAAAAAGCTAAGCAACAAAGATATAGCTTTAGTTAAAGTACTTTGGAGAAACCAGCAAGCAGAAGAGGTAACATGGGAGGCTGAGGATGCGATGAATTCAAAGTATCCTTACTTATTTGAAGCTAAAGAGAAAGTCCAACATACAGAATTGGGACACTGATAGGTATGTGTTACTGAATACTTAATGTGTTGCTAAAGTCTGTGTAAGTAGAGTTTTAAACTTGGCTAAGCTATTTAATTATGCTGACATTCGAGGACGAATGTTCCTAAGGGGGGGAGGATGTAACACCCCACAACTTAAAATATTGGCACAATTCAAATGAAACATGACATGATTTGGACCAATTGACGCTAAATTTTAAAAGTGCTTGAATCTCGTATTAATGGGCTGTATGTGCGTCTAATGCTTAAGGGGATCGAGGGTATACATGTTTTGTGGTAAATTAAGGAAATTACGGTCTTAAATGAAGTAAAATAATTGAGGTGCTTGTAGGACTTAGAAGCTAGCAGGTGAGTCAGTTACTTGCTTAGCTCAAAATCGCGAACTAAACGGAGACGAGGCTCGGCGTCGAAATTGTCCAAGTTCGATTATGAATAAAGTTCATGTTAATGGTGTAACTTTGGCCCATGTTTTAGCATCATAAATGGACTATATGTTAAGCCCAATAGAGGCATTAAAAAGGTCCCAAATACAATACAAAACACTTAGCGAATTGGGCCCAAACCTAAGTAAGTGAAAGCTGAAAATTTGGCAGCCCAAGTCCATCAAGTTTGTGCTCCAAAAAGGCCAACTTTGAGGGTCAAGCTGGTGGGTAAGCTACTTGTAATGGGTGCTATATGTTGGTCAAGAGTTCAAGAGGGAGTCGGCATAATATCCCTATATAAAGGGCTCCAAAGCTGCTCACAAGGTATAGTTCACTTGAACACAAAACAAAACAGTTTTGCTCTCTAAAGTTCCTCTCAACTTTTCTCAACTTTGTGAAGCAGCCAAACAACTTTACTAAGGTTCTTAAGGAGACTTTAAACCTTGAATATAAAGTTAAGTACTTATAGTTGTGTGTTTAGTATAGTTTTATGATGAAAAACACGAAATAGATGCTAGCTACGCTGCTGAAATTTGTTGGACAGATTCTGTGCAGAAAGTTGCTGCACCT
>JAABOM020108967.1:0-24659 GCA_011800125.2 Solanum clarkiae
ATGCTAAAGGTAGAAACCCCTCATAATACGTATAGTAAGCGCATAGTTACAGGTTGGTTCTCCCAGGCCTTATCGGCAACGGGTGCCAGTCCGCTCTAATGGGCCTTGGGGCGTGACACTAGAGCATCACAAAGATCAACACAAGGGCTACCCTAGACTTCTGTGAACACTTGTATTTACACAAACATGATGACCTAAACATGCCAGTTCTACTAGATAATACACTTGAGAGAGAAGAAACATGGCAAGAAAAACTCTCAAGTGGCAGGATACCCCACCCCCTCTAAAAAGACAGTGTAGTGCCCACACTACACTATAACACAAGTCAATGAATAGATAGGGGATAGAACATACCTGGGATGCCTTAGACGTCAGCAGTGTTGGCTGGACCAGACCCTCCTAGGGTATCTTCATCAGCATATGTTGCACCCGGTCCAAAAGTGCTACCGCAGGCTCCTATCCGGGCCGCCTTTACGGCCAACCGATCTCGTTCAGCCATTCAACTATTGCTTGGTGATGGGCCCTGGTGACCTTCCACATCTACCAGTCATCTTCCTTCTGTGGGTCATGGGGAGGGTTCTTTTGGTGGCCGCATCGCTTACCCTTGTCCTTTCTCCTGAGTTGCTCAGTGGGTGGCACGGGTGCCTCAAATGGGGCTAGTGGAACACCCCATATCTCATCCAGAACTGGCGCCACTCAGACATTGAATAGGTTCATCCACAACTTCGGAGGCGGGGCCAGTACAGGGGCCTGTTACTGTGCAGTCAGCTTAGCAATCTGAGTCTTCATACCATTCACTGTCTATACCATATCCTTCATTTCATCCCCACTCATACTCCCGAAAATGGTATGGAAGTATCCCTCCAACGTGCTAACTTGGCTCTGCAAAGTGGTGATTCGGCTCAAAAGGGCGTTATTACGTTAGTCTACCACCCGCTGCGAATGAGACTGGACCACTTACAGAATCCACTCTACAATTTGGTCAATAATAGCGCGTGTCCGTCGCTGGTCCGCCACCAATCTGGCCAAAAACTCGTAGGGCACATATGCTTATATTTGCTGAACTAGAGGAGCTGCACCACTACCCTTGAGCCGCTTATAAGCCACGCTTGATGCTGGGGCGGTGGTCTAGTTCTCAAATGGCAAGGTTGTTGTGGAGATGCAGATGGGAAGTTTGTCGGCCCCTCCAGGGAACGTGTTCTTCTCCTCATGAGAGGGTTTTGGACATCCTTAATCAGGGAAATGTTGGCTATGCCCTTGGGAGCTATCCTTTTGTCCAAAAAATGAGTAGTAGGAACACCAACCTATTTGCAAAAGGTATGAACCATTCACGGGAAGGACATGCCAGCTCTTACAGATAAAGCTCGGTCTCGCATCTTTAAAGCAATAATTTGGCCCACATTTACTCCGTGTCTGGACATCAGGCATGCTATAAGAGAATCATGCAAAGGCTGGAATAGGTTATCGTTTCTCTGTGGGCCGCAACCTAGCCCTCACCAATGACTACAAAAATTTTGCAGCAAATGTCAACAATGCTTTGGCGATAGGACACTTGGGCTCTGTAACCTAAGGCGCCTCCGCCCCCTGAATGGCTATTCGCTCTGTGATCCATCTAATAGTGCAACCCTAGATAGCGAATCAAACATCCGGACCGCGTCAATAATCTTCTTGTGTCTATCCATAAACTGGGCATCTGGAGGAGCTTAGTAATCTAGCCTAAATAAGAACCAGTTGATGGTGGTTTCTGATATATTCACTCGTGCACCATGCACCATTACATGTGACCGCGGGGACCTAGTAAGGGCGACCTGTCTCTTTATGTTTCTTAATTGGTTACCCTCCACTGAGTTCAGTAGACTAGCGATATAGTTAGAATAGAGCTATTTAACAATAGTGGGCCCATAGTACCCAGGTGGTTGCGCCATCCAACCAAACTTAGATAAGTTAAAAGTATCTCTGATTTCCGAAACTCTGTCAAGTTGGTCAGTGATTACCCGAACCTCCGGAATGACCGGGCACTAACCCCCCAAAACCTTTTGTAATTCTGTTAGTGTAGATATCCTTAGCGCCTGGGATTATCCACTGATCCCTCAGAAAGACAATAAATGCCCTGGCAGTTTTAGGGTCTGTCGTTTGGGAGACTACAAAATGAATGGCCTCGTCATCACTGTCCCGGAGTTCAACCTCATTGGCCTTCTCTTCAGTACCGTGACCCTCAGACTCTAGAGTTTGCCCTTGCTCGTCCTGGTCCAAAGGTTCTCATGTTCCAGGGAAGCTGCCTCCTCCTCAACTCCCGTGGAAGGAACCCCCTCTTCAAACTAGGAAGCTCTGTGATGGCCTGATACATGGTCCCACATAGTACGAGGAGCGTGGGGGGAGACATTGCTTGTATAGCGAACATCGAACCCACTAGAGGAGTCATCACCTGAGTCACCCCATCTTGATTGCTAGATGATACGGTTGAGGAGTCATGGAGGTGTGACAAAGGCTCATCCCTATCACTGCGTCTGACTAAGTCGCGTCGTGGACCCATAGTACCTGCAAGTTCCATAAAAGAATACACGTTGTTAGAAATTATTGCACATGCAGGTTGACGCACTATCGGGTACTCAGACTTCCTCTGTGCCATAAAAATGCAATAATCCTTAAGAATGGCATCACCAGGTGTATCATAGTGCCAGTATACAATCATTCAAGGCAACCTATGCATAATAATGTAGGTGGAATAGGGTCAATGGGACCCCACATGACATGTGTAACGAGACACGGTCCATGAAAGAACCCATCAGAGGGGACTTGGTCGTGAGGTATGACAGATATCATATCATGGGCCATTACACGATCCGTTAAATATGACACGGGCAGTGTAAATGGACGTCTGACTATCCTTTGCCCAATTTTTCGGCGTATCAAGCTCATACACATAAGCTAATGCAATTTCACCCAACTAAATCACTATTTAATCAACACAATAGCTTGTATAAGTAAATTTCCCCAAAAGTCATGCAAAATCTCACCCAAACTCATCACTTTCAAAGTTAAGACCTTAAGAACTCAACAATGGTGGTTTCACCACCTCATGAAAACCCCACATCATTAACATGCATTATGACGCATTAAACCAAGAAAGAAATGATTTAGAATCAAGATCTACATATGCAAGTACCAAAAGCAACACTAGAAAATAGAGAAATTAAGTTCTTACTTTAAAGAGCAACAATGGGGAAGATGACTTGCTTGAATAACTTGAGACCCACACTTAGATTAAGCTACGAATTGTGTGATTAATTCATGAATCGTCACAAAGAAGATAGAACTTGTTGGGAATTTTGAGGGAGAAATAGTGTGAAAAAGAGAGGGAGTTGTGTTTTTAGAAAGAGAATGGTAAGTGAAAAGTAAGTGGTTGGGACAAAGTAGGGGTATTTAAAACCCTTGGTCAACCATTTGACCAGTCAACCTGCACACATGGGATGGCCTTACGGCTCGTGACACATGTCACCATCCGTTTGGACCGTCTATCCCCTACTACTTGGTACAAAAATTCATATACCCGGCACCCACGTGACATGAGTACACTTCAAGGCTTCCCGTACGAGCCATTGACCATCTTACAGTCCGTGAGAGTCATCCATATGACTAAACTTAACAAACTAAAAACTTACATGGCCTTCCATGCTTTTTTGTGCCTAGACAGCTCATCACACGAGCCGTGACATATTACACGATATGTGTGGACTGACCGTGTCACTCCCCTTGGCCATCAGACTTCACACGTGTAGCGCGGGTGCCCCAAACGGCCTGTTTGATGTGTCATGATCCTTGTAATTGATCCGTTACTTGGAATTTTTTGGTACCTTTGCACATTACACGCTCCACACGGCTTTCAGATGGTGGCTCTGATGATTCCTTAGGAATAGCACGGCCTGTGTAAGTGGGTCGTGTGTTAACACTTTGAAAAAGCTTGATACACCCAAATTTACACTCCAAAAGGAATAGTAAAGCGGTTGTCATTCAAATATAGAACTCAACCAGAGTTGAGGTCGATCCCACAGGGAATGCGTGAGAATAAATATTAGCACCGTTTTTAGATATAATATTTATATACCGAAACTAAAGTGTATAAAGTAAATGGGGTGGGGGGGGTTTGGTGTTTCAAACTAATTTACTAAAATTAAGTAATGAATGAGTACAAGAATGACTAGATTTCAAACAATTTATGCGAAGCTAGGGTTGTGTTCCCCATGACATCTAATGCGATAGCCGAATCTCATGGTAAATGCATTCATGATTATGTATATAAGATCTAACAAGTTATGTAACATCTAATTCACCTCTCGGTCCTTGTTAGATGCATATCATCCATCACTTCTCAATCTCAGAATGTAGACATACTAACCCTTGATGTTAATCCCAGAATACTCTCACCTTTCATTCTCAAGACATGTTTTCCACCATGTGTGCACTCACGAACTCTGAAATAGCACCTGTACTCACCTGGAAGCATAAATCAAAAACAAGAAAATGCATGACATATAAATTAACGCTTTTTTTGTTTTCTTACAATGCATAAGTTGCCTCCCATGGAGCTCTTGATTTAACATCGCGGCATGATGCATTGTCTTGACTACTCAGACTTCGTCAAGCAGCAAGACCTCAATCACTGAGGCTTCTTCTGTTGCACCCACATATTTCTTCACTCTCTGCCCATTTACCTTGAACCGATCCCTATTTTCTGCTTCTAACACAATTGCACCATGGGGAAACACTTTGCTGATCATGTACGGGCCAGACCACCTTGACTTGAGCTTACCTGGGAAGAGTCTCAACCTGGAGTTATATAGTAAGACCTTGTCGCCAACACCAAAGCTCCATTGGGCAATATGTTTGTCATGCTAGACCTTCATCTTCTGTTTTTATAGTGCTGCACTCTCATATGCATGGGGGCGAAACTCATCTAACTCATTGAGCTAGTCAAGTCTCAAGTCAGCAGCCTCTTCCCAATTCATGTTGAGCTTCTTCAAAGCCCAATGTGCCTTGTGTTCCAATTCCACGAGCAGATGGCAGGCTTTACCAAACACCAAATGATATGGGGACATACTAATAGGTGTCTTGTAAGCTGTTATGTAAGCCCAAAATACATCATCTAGCTTCCTCGCCCAATCCGTCCAGGTAGCATTCACAGACTTGGTTAGGATTTCCTTGATCTTTCTGTTTGACACTTCAACCTCTCCACTAGTCTTCGGGTGATAACGTGTGGCAGCCTTGTACTGTCATACACTATATTTTGCTAGCACCACATGGAAGACCTTATTACAGAAGTGAGAACCCCCCCCCCATCACTAATGGTAGTTCTAGGTGTCCCAAATCTAGAAAAGATATTCCGCCTCAGAAATTGGACAACACTCTTGCTCTCATTGTTTGGCAATGTAACTACCTCCACCCATTCGGAGATATAGTCCACTGCTAATAGGATGTACCTCATTGGTACGAACTCATAAATAGGCCTATGAAGTCAATGCCCCAGACGTCAAAAATCTCTACCTCAAGAATCGGGGTCATGGGCAGCTCTTGGTACTTCGAGATATTGCCCTGTCGCTGGCACTGGTCACACCCAAGCACTATGTCGTGGGTATCTTCTTCACCGTTCTAGCCCCACCATGATGACCCCCACCTGTGGATGAGTGACAGGCCTCAAGATACTCAACATCTCCACTTCTGGAATGCTCCACCTAATAACCCTATCAGCTTATGTTCTGAACAAGTATAGGTCATCCCAAAAGTACCTACATACATCAAAAGAAACTTTTTTCTCTGGTGAGGGTTAAGGCCCTCTGCATAATATCGTTCACCAGAAAATTAGCAAAATCAACAAACCAAGGGATGAGGTCAACAAAAGCTTCTAATACCTGCTCATCTGGAAAGAAATCATTGATATTCAACCAATCCTTCAATCATGACTCATCCTCCAATCTGGACAAGTGGCCTGCTACTTGGTTCTCAGATCATTTTCTTTCTAGGACCTCAAAGTCAAACTCCTGCAGTAGGAGAATCCATCTGATCAGCCTTGGCTTAACATCTTTCTTTGCCATAAGATACCTCAAGGTTGCATTGTCGGTATGCACTATCGATTTAGTGCCCAATAAGTACGCGTGGAACTTGTCAAACGCATATACCACAACCAACAATTCCTACTCATTTATTGTATAATTCTTTCGAGCATCGTTGAGAGTCTTGTTAGCATAGCAGATGGGGTGGAAAATCTTGTTGCGCTTCTGTCCAAGCACAACACCCACAACAATTCCACTTGCATCGCATATCACCTCAAACGGGGCAGTCCAATCAGGTGCAACCACCATAGGGGCAGAAATCAACTTTTTCTTTGAGGTCTCAAAGGCCTGTCTGCAGCTATCATCAAAATAGAACTTTGCATCCTTCTCCAATAGCTTGCACAAAGGATATGCAATCTTGGAGAAGTATTTGATAAAGCGGCAATAGAAAACTGCATGCCCAAGGAAACTCTGGACCCCCTTCACAGATATAGGATGCAGCAGTTTCTCAACCACCTCCATCATCCCAATTTAGCACCAAGTTAGCCTCCTCACAACATTGTAGTGCCCTAGTAAGATTCAACAGACATATATCAAAGGAGCCACTACTATAGAGAAGTCATCCATAAATATATCGAGGGTGTCTTCAACCATGTCGGAGAAGATTGACACCATACATTGCTGGAAGGTGGCTGGGGAATTGCATAGCCTGAAGGGCATCCTTCTGAAAGAAAAAGTCCCATATGGATAGGTAAAAGTACTCTTCTCCTAATCCTCTGGGGATATGGATATCTAATTGTAGACCGAGTACCCATCCAAGAAGCAGTACCACCCTCTACCTGCAAACCTGTCTAACATCTGTTCCATGAAGGGCATAGGGAAATGGTACTTTAGGTCCACTTGTTCAGCTTCTGGTAGTCTATGCACACTCTCCATCCAGTCATCGGTCTCAAAGGGACCAACTCATTTTTATCGTTGGCTATCACTGTCGTGCCCCCTTTCTTTGGGACACACTGCACCGGACTGACCCACTTGCTGTCAAAAATAGGGTATATCACCCCAACATCCAGCCACTTAATGATCTCCTTTTTTACCACCTCTTGCATAGGTGGGTTTAGCCTGCACTGATGCTCAATGTTGGGTACACAGTTATCCTCCAATTTTATCTTGTGCGTGCATATCCCTGGAGAAATCCCTATGATATCTGCAATGGTCCAACCAATAGCTTGCTTGAACTTTTTAAGGACCGCCAACAATGCCTCCCCCTAATTTTCATGAAGATCTGCAGCTATAATAACAGGAAGAGTGTTGTCAGTGCCCAAAAATACATACCTGAGGTGTTGGGGTAGCTCCTTGAGCTCCACAACTGGATGCTCCTCGATAGATGGTTTAGTGAGTGGTGTAAACTTGTTCTGCAGACCTAAGTCCAACTTTCTGGGGACAAATGTCTTGGTTCACCTACCTTGCAACGCATTCACGGTGGCTGCATTTCCACATCATCTGGGAAGTTCATCAACACCACTGCTAGCATGTCCATACTCATTGGTTCCTCTAGTGGGATCTCAGAAAGGCAATCATCTTCAACATCTAGGATCGACATCACTGCCACCTCTTTAGGTGTCTTCGTTGCAGCACACACACTAAACTTCACCTATTTAGTGTTAAGTCTGAAAATCAGCTCTCCTCTCTCTACATCTACCAATGCCCTACCATTAGACAAAAATAGTTTCCCAAGGATGACAGGAACCTCAAAATCCACCTGGAAGTATAGAATAACAAAGTCCGCAGGAAAGATAAACCATCCCACACGAACCAGCACATTACATAAAATCCCGATGGGTTGCTTTACTGATCTATCTACCATGAGTAGCCGCATTGTAGTGGGTATGAGGGCTCCTATGCCTAGCTGTCTGTAAACTGTCAGGGACATCAAGTTGTTGGTAGCACCCAGATCACAGAGAGCTCTTGCAAAATCAAATGCTTGAATGGTGCACAGGATAGTGAAAGCTTTCGGATCTTCTTTCTTTTCTACAAGAGATCCTGTGGCAATGGCACTATAGTGGTAGAGATTATTTGTCGGCTCGATCGTGGCTATCCTCTTCTTAGTCACTCAGTATTTCATAAGCTTGGCGTAGCCCGGCATCTGCTCAAGTGACTCCACTAGAAGGATGTTCATAGAAATATCTTTTAGCATGCGCAAGAAGTTCTGAAACTTTCCATTTTCAACTTTCTTCTGCAACCTCTATGGGGATGGTGGTGGTGGCTTAGGAATGGCTGGCAGAGGTTTGATCACTACTGGTATCACCTCAGGCTCTTTAGCAAACTCAGGCTCTGCTGGTGTCATCTTAGCTTCTTAATTCAACTCATTGACATACACCTCTATGGGTTCGGGCATCTTGCCTTTAGCTTCATCCAGACCTGCATTACTAGTTACAACAGGGCCATAGAGTACTTTACCTCTCCTATCATGAAATGACCATCATGTTTCGGATTCTGAATAACATTGCTTGGCAGTAACCCCATTTTTCTCTGGTTTATAGCTAATGATAATTTTCCCATCTGCTGCTCTAGTTACTTAATTGAGGTGGAATGCAAGTCGACCAACTATCGAACATTAGACATCTCCCCTTTTATATCTCGTATCCCTACCTCAGTGGACTCAACTTTGTAAAGCACCTTTGCCATCATCTCTTCTAATTTTGAGGCTCCACCACTATCATTCTGATGCTCACGAGTGCTATAGCCATCTCTATTCTACTAGTTTCCTTGATAGTTCTGATCAACGACCATAGTTCCAACCTTAGTTACTGGCATTGAATGGCTGGTAACCCCTCTGGCTGCCTAAGAAGTTCGCCTTCTCATCATAATTATACGTTTGATCATCGTACATAGGCATTGTGTCTACAACTTTTATCTTTTCTGCACCTGCATCTAGGAACCGCTTTGCCAGCAAGTCCAGTTGGGTCTTCATGTGTGCCATGTCTTGATCTCGTTCCTCCTCCTTTCATCGTTGTTCTGCAGTCATATCAAAGACGAGTCTCGAACAATCTCCATCTTCAGTGTACCATTCCTTATAGTTCTTAGGTACTTGATCTAAGATCACCACTCTGTCTGGGAAAGTCCTAGACATTATGATCCCTCACAAGTAGCATCGATGATCTGCTTTGTCCCAAAGTTCCAGGACCTGTAGAAGACTGCCTTCAAATGTTCATCTATGAGAAGATTATCCGGGAACTGCTTAAGCTTCTGCCTGAATCTCTCCCAAGTCTCATGTAATGCTTCTTTCGAAAGTTATTTTTGAGACCCGATGTCGTCTGTGATTTTCAGCTGTCTTGATGCGTGGAAGAACCTCTCCAACGATGCCTCCTTTAACTCTCCCCAAGTGCAGATAGAATCATGCGGAAGCTCATTCAACCACTTAGTTGGCGCACCAGAAAGATATAATGGGAATAACCGTAACCTAATTGCCAACTGATTGACCCCAGGAATCTCAAATGATTGGCATGTCGCCAGAATGTTTAGGACATGCTAATTTGCATCCTTTGTTGTTGCTCTGCTGAACAACCCTTTCAACTGTAGTATCTGCAGCATAGTGCTAGTAATAGTGAACTTAACACCTGCGGTCAGTGGGGGAAGTACAATTGGCCCAGTGGTCCCATCACCCTTATCATCATCATTCACTGCTTGGGGCGGCTGAGGAACTTGGGGTCTTACACCGGGAAGCGGCACCTATCTCAGTGGTGCTATCGGTAGTACCTCATTACCAGTATTGTCATCGTCACCCAAACCTTTGTTTCCCCAACTTGCAGGTTCACAGCCAACTCTCTTAGTCTAGCTGCTTCATGCTCTTCAGCATTCATTCTGCGAATTGATTTAGTAAGATCAGGTCGTAGGGAACAAGTGTTTCACCCTTGCTTCGGGTGTTTAGCATGCAACGCAGGATCCCTACCTAGAAACAAAAACAAGAAACAGAAGTAAAACTAGGGACTGGTATTACAAACTGAAAATAGAAACTAATAGACTATTACTTTACCGTATTCCCTGGCAACGGCGCCAAAATTTGATACCCCCAAATTTACAGTCCAAAAGGAATAGTAAAGCGATCATTGATCAAATATAGAACTGAACTAGAGTTGAGGTCGATCTCACAGGGAATGCGTGAGATTATATCTATTAGCACCATTTTCAGATGTAATATTTATTCCGGAAACAAAAGTGTATAAAGCAAATTGGGGAGGGGGGTTGGTGTTTCAAACTAATTTACTAAAATGAAGTAATAAATGAGTGCAAGAACGACTAGATTTCAAACAGTTTATGTGAAGCTAGGGTTGTGTTCCCCATAACATCTAATGCGATAGTCGAATCTCCTGGTACATTCGTTTATGATTACGTATGTAAGATCTAGCAAGTTATGTAACATCTAATTCACCTCTCGGTCCTTTTTAGATGCATATCATTAATCACCTTTCGGTCTAAGAACGTATACATACTAACCCTTGTTGTTAATCCTGACTCTCACCTTTCGGTCTCAAATGCTTAGACTAGTTTAAAAACCCCCGAATTTCTGTCATAGAACTCTTTTTCTAATCAAAATATATCTTTCAGGCATGCAAAGAATAACAGCTTACCCTAATACATTGACTCATCAAGGAAGAAACTATAATAAAGATTACTATGATATATATGATAATCAATCCCGATGTTTACCCCTATATCGCCTATCTTATTGATTTGTCGTGGCTCCCACAACCCTAGTTGTGGTTTTAGCCTAGCATATTCAAGGAAAAAAATTCGCTATGATACAAGGAATTCATAATAAATGACTTACTATCGAATGAGCAATGAATCTACGAGTTATAATCTTGAATTGGATAGCAAAATCCCATAATCTTGTGAAATTTTCAAGAAAATAATATTTTTCAGTGTTTTTTAGCTCTAGCCATCCAAGACTCCCCATATACAAAATAAAATAACTATTTATATACAAAAAAACCTAATCCAAATTAAAATAGAAAAAAATCGTTGGCCTAGACACAGGCCACCACACGGCCCGTATGATGGTAGATGGATCGTCAAATGGTCTGTGTGGCTGCCCTTGGCTTCAACCCTAGCTGCCTCTTCACGACACGTCAGACGGCCCGTGTGGCAATTGATGGTCCGTCTAATGGGCCATCTGACTTTCCTTCACTTTTTTTGCCCCATGTAGTCATCGCGTCCTCATGTCACGGACCATGGTTGGTCACACGGCCCGTGACAGGCTCCATCCGGCTCCACTAAGTCCATTTTGCATCACTTTGATGGTACTTGGAACGGCCCGTCATACTCCCCAAGGTCCATGAGATGTGCCGTGGGGTTTGCCTTCATCGCCTGCACCTTTTTTTCTCCTCATAACAGCCATTAGCCACCAAGTGTGAGGCCACGATGGGCCTCATGGTCCATGTGGAAGTACACGAGCCGTGTAGGCCCCCGTGTACCTACACTTGGTTCCATTTTTGCTCCTCTTTGCACTTGTTCATCCTTTTTTTCTATCGTACTCTCATTTCTCCATGCCTTAAACCCTTTTCCTTAGAAACAACAAAAACAGAAAATCAAAATAACAACTTTTCTTGAGAACGTGCAAAAATCCTTTGTTTAAAGCGTTAAAAGAGTTGTATTTCTTCGACTCATCATCTACCGTATTATGTTCACATATTTAGTAACAAGTAATTATTACAACTTTATTTAGTGTAGAGTTATTTATCTGTCTCCATATCCCTACTAACTCACATATATGGTGCCGCTTTATCTGAGGGCTGACATTCTATAATATATATTATATATACACACACATATAAGGGTCAAATTGGTGGTGGATCTGTGTTTTACCTTTATTTATATATATATATATATATATATATATATATATATATATGAGGGGTTTGAGTCAATGAATATTAGATTATCTTTGGTATATATTACCGAGCTATTTAGAATGTGTATGTTAGTTCGTACTCTGGTGGTTCGATAATGAGTTGCTTTTGGATGATTGGATGATTAGAATTTTGGATCTTTACTTCTAGTCAATTGTCCTTTTATTAGCTCTTGGTGTTTGATATACTCTTGCTATGATCAGTTTCTAAGTAGGGGAAACAAACTTTCCTCTATGATATCTATCATTAATAAGGATAACTTTATTAGATCAATCTTAGTATATATAAGTCATCTAAAATAATGTTCAAATATTATTAAACTAGGTAATTTTACCAATGCTTTGACCGGTGATGGATTACTCCTGAAAGTTTACAAATAATCTATTGAATTTACGAATAAGCTAGTTCAATATTCTGACTTAAAAATATAATTAAAAATCTATATATATTTCTCCAAAAAGTTTAAGTAATAAAGGTAGACAAGTAAAGAGGCTTTTAAACACGATAAAAGAGATAGGTAAAATAAATAGATTCAAAGCATTTCTACATAGATATAGACCAACGTTATAAATTGAAAGGCTTTATACTTCTTTATAGTAATGAAAATATTTTTCTTTGTATCAAGAGATTGTATGATGTACAGTGCAAAGTGCCTGAATTTATAAGTATTGACTCAAAGACAAACAATATTATCTTTAATAAATTTTCTTGCACATTTTTGTTTGTAGTTTTGCTTAATACCGCAATAGGTATAGTTTGTTTGTATACATTATTCTTTCCTTTGTTGCAACTCGCAACTGAACTGGTAACAAATAGTTGAAGAGGAAACTGTCATTCAAAGTTCAAATAAAGATGAAAAAAATCTTATATATTTAACAATTTGAATTCATCACTATAATTAATTTTTTGTTTAATAATAAAGAATGCTAGCAGGTCAAATAAACAATAGGCTATTGAAATTGTAGAAGAAGAAACCAACTTTGTCGCTATAGGTCATTAGCTTCTCTCTTTGTCTTTATAATCATGGATGAAAGAAATGCATGTTATACTTATCGACATAACTGTCACGACCCAAGCCTAGGGCCTAGATATGACACGACGAATGAAAAATCCGAAGACATCCCAAACAAGCATCTTAGCAGATCTTGTACACATCCTTGGTAGTGGAATTGAAAATAAACATCAACAAGAGTCAAGTGTAAAAAAAGAAGCAGGACTAAGGGAAGTATTTCATAAACATAGAAACGTAAGAAGAGTCAAGCTCAAAAGCATATACAAACTTAGTATCCAACAACACCTCTACTTTAGAATGAAGCGGGGGCCAAGACACTTTCCGGGCTTACCCTTGTGATATTAAGTGTTCAATATAATAGAAGTCTTAACATAGAATGAGTAACATAGATATTGTCCTCGGAGTTGAGGACTCACCAAAGGTTTCTTCGAAGTACCGAACTAGCCACGTGGAGGATGATGATCAAATGGAGCTCCAATCTCTACATAGTAATATCATGTAGGCATAGAGTATATATTAGTACATTGGAATGTACTAAATATGTGGGCTGCAATGCAACAAAGACGTAAGCCAGTATATTCTAAATGCATAATCATAATCAATGGATATATAATTTCAATATGAGATGCATGATCAATGCTTGTAATAAAGCATGCTTGTAAAATATTCAACTTGCATAATATATTATATATATGTGGGAAGAGACCTCAACCGACATAGACCAAGTAGCTCCAACTTGGAATCCAAGGCATGACGCCCCTCGGTACAGGTGACCAGGCATGACACCCCCCGATGAAGTATGATCTACTTACCAAGGAAAACCAAACATAATAACATGAACTAGATGGATCTACTAGTATAGCAAGGGTAAATATGTAATCCTACAGTGACACATAGTTTAGAGACTACATACTTTACATAAAGACCCATTAAGTCGAGCCCCCATCTTAGGCCTCAATCGGTGCTAACTCAAATTAATCCCACAGAATATTTGAAATAATCATACTTTAATCATAACATGAATAACTTGTAAGAGACATGATAGCTCGGCATGAGTAGCTCATAACATGCTTGAGCTCTTCTAGTGAGCTCAACTTGAACATGAGAGTAAATAATAATCATACATGATCCCTTGCCCTGAAATGAATAGCTCAGAAAAGGTAGCAATCTTGAAATAGGGATCAACTTGATACTTGTAAAATCATAGATACTTTTCATAAATTCAATACATGCTTGAAAGCCCTTAATCATCATGAAATCACTTGACTTAAAAATCGTATAATAGATCATCAACAACTTGAGAATTCTTGTCATATAATTTTATCAAACACATGGTGGGTTCATGATACTTCTCGAAAATCATACAATTCAAGAGTAAAACAAGATGAGTAAACTCAATAAAAATCTACCCATTATTATGGTAGTAAAACCCTCATGTAGGGTATCTTGAAATCCATCACAAAGGCTCATAATAGTTCATAGTTTCATAGCTCAAATCATGCATAGTCTTAATATACAAAAGCAACTCATGGAGTAAGCTTAAAATAGATATTCATGCATAATCAATCAAAACTTAATAAAAGCACAACATAATTTATGTTTATACTTCATAACAAAATATACTCGTAAGTAATACGGCTTGAAATCATACAATTTTCATCAAAAGAGAAGGTTGAGCTCCATGGGTATGAGGACCCATGGATGAAGCACCTTAAACCTTGAATTTCTTGAAATGAACTTCAATGAGACTTGAAGTTTGAGATTGGTTCTTGAGTTATAAAATTTTGCTTGAAATCCTTGAATTTGAATGGGAGATTTGATAAAGTCTTGGAGAGGTTTTAGAGAGTGTTTTGTGAGTTATAGAGCTGAAAATGGTTAAGTATGGAAGATTTCACATTTAAATGGGCATGGGGCTATTACTCCAATGCGCAGGCCAACTTACACTACCCAGCGCATCGCGGCCTTGGCACGGACAGATACTGAAAATTCAGAAATTAGTAAAAATTATTTTTCTCTACGAGTCTTCTAAAATCCAGGTTATACCTATTTCTCACTCAATTTTGCACTCTGATAAAGAATATGAAGTCGGATTTTTGAAATCACGCATGAATTTTGAGATATATAGAAATTATGATTATGGGGCATCCCAAAGCACATGAAGGGTGTTAACACAAACTTTAAGTGTTAATTCTCATCAACTTTAAATTTCTCTCATTACTTCACACTATCAGTTAAAAAGATATGCCAAATAAAACTTTTCAAGTGTTAAAAAGGTCTCCAACTTACTTAGGTTGGAGTAGTAATTCTAGTTAGGTTGAAGTATGTCTTAAAATGAATGAGATTCAAGTAGTAGCATCGAAAAAAGTTCATCACATAAACCCTATTATAAAATATCACATTACACAGTAAAACTGTAATGACCCTCCAGGTCATTTTTGTGGTTCTGTGAATATTTTATTAGTTTGAGAATTTGCATAGCAACCTCGGGCTAGTTGTGACATATTGATGCAGATTGTTCGATATTTAGGTGAATCGTTCAACATCTATGTTTTGTTTCAGGGTAAATAGGACATTATAATCGTAAATAAATTTTCTGGTAAAGTCCTAGTAAGTGGCCTCAGAGTGGAATTCGGATGATTCTATTAGCTCCGGAATGACAAATTTAGGCTAGGAGCATGTTTGGTGCAATTATATCGAGTTTTGCAAATTCAGCCATTGGAATGGGTCAATATTTGACTGTAGTTGACGTACTTGGAAAGCATGTCCATATACAATTGAATCCCAAATGTCATTTTCGATTAGATTTCATATATGGATTGTATATTTTGGACTTCGGATGAGGCCGGAGCATCGAAATTAAGTTTGAGCAGTGCCTGAGGGTTAAAAGTGGTGTGGCTGACGTGGACCAGTCGTGTTACCACGTGTTAGGTAGTTTTAGATAATTATTTTTTTTACAAAAAAAAAAAAGAAAAATGATATATATCAGTTTCCAGAATGTGAAAAAAGGAAGAACAAAACTTTGATCAATGATTTCTCTCTCATTTTTTTTATCAGATTTAGGTGATTGAAAAAGCTAAATTGTGTATTTTCCTGAGGAGAACATCACGAAAGTGTTGGAAACTGACTTTGGCATGTTATTTGAGGTAAAAATCAGTGTTTCCCCGTTGTTTATTGAGTGTAATTTTTGAAAACTTGGACATGTGATTTCTTATTCGTTGTGAATCTGATTTTAGTAAATTTTGGGTTTATTCTGTGTGTTTTATGAGGCACACATTATGGTAATGTCAAAATTAATGATAGAGCTCTGTTTGGTGCAAAAATATTAATATAGTTGTTGTTTATGTTGCAATTCATCAGGGAAAATTTGAACTATGATATCTCGGTCGGTTCTCATCGAAATTAAGTGAAACTTTGGTTTAAATTGTACCACTTTTTGAGGCCTACGTCATGTTATAGTTGGATTTTTTTAATCTGATTGTAGTTTTAACAAATTTGGCTGAGAAGTTACTGTACATATATATGCTTTCCGATAAGAAATGTTGTTTGTTTTTGGGTTGTTTCTGATTATTATGAACCTCATTTTGAGCTCAATTTTTTTACTATAGACTCAGGCTGATGTAAGGATCATTTTATGGTGGTTAGTTTGGTATTTCGGGCGTGGGCCCCACTTTATCCATTTTAGTTGCAAATTACCATCAAAACAATTCTGTTTAAGTTTGATTCATATTTTAACAGTTGAGCATCATTTCGAGGTGGTCAAACAGGGTAAAACTCGGGTGGACTGATCCGGAGCACGTGGAGTCACCTTTCAGGTAGGCTAGGCTTTCCTTACCTCTAGACTGGGATGAAACACATGTATGTTGGGAATTATTTGTGGTTGGAAGTCCTGAGTAAGATATGTATATATATCGTAAAGTTGATTGTTAGTTGTATTTCCTGCTATGCATTTTAACACTATTGTAATGATTTGTTAACACATATCTTCCTGATAGTCATTGTACTTAGCATATGGGGTGACTACAGTCATTTTGGGATACTTAGGGTTGATCTAGACCATACTAGCTGTGACCACAATAGTAGCTGAGTTCTGGCACTGTAGAACTACGAAAGGCCTAGTAAAGGCTGGATATGGGCTAACGCCCAGAGGTAGGTATGTATTCTGGGTTAACTCCTATCTGTACGAATGTGTAGCCTGATGCTACTGATATATGTTTGCAATGAAGCTGTTGTTGACTATATACCATACTGTGGATTGACTCTGGTATAGATATGATTCCAATGGGTTGATTTGTTCTGGATACCAATGATACAACCGTATTGTGGACTGGTTTCGTATATATATGACTCTTATGGACTGGGTCATTCTAGATATTTGTGATATACTTGTCGATTATTCTTGGGTCTTGGGTACTGTTGATTATTTTTGGGTCTGGGACCCCGTTGATACTTTGGGTTTGGGACCCTGTCGTTTATCTATTGACTTTTTGTTCTCTAGGGGCCTTAACCTAGGCTTAAGCTGATGCTACCTTAGATACACTATGTGTAGAGCCACGCAGATACTCGGGTGATTGTCTATACTTACTTAAAGTACTTATGATTACTCTATATATAGCCACACAGATACTCAGGCGATTGTCTATATTTACTTAAAGTACTTATGATTGACTAGAACATGGTGTGTTTAGTTTTTGGTGGGCATGATCCTACATTACTCAGTGAGATATATACTTCTGTATACAACTGTTAGTCCTTGTGCATTTATTCTCCTTACTTGAGGTTGGGATTAGCTAGTGTTGTTTGAGGGATGGTGACATATGAATGTGTGGGCCATATTGTGTTGTATATATATGTTGTTAGTGTCGCTGCCTACGTTCATTCTGGCATGATATAACTTTGGAGTTCCCGATCTGGACAGATTGGTTGAGTGAGGGACTGTTTTGATACCTCGAGCCTAGATGATGCTTCCCGTCACTTTTCGAGCTCCGGTGGTCATGTCTAAGAGTCTGAGACCCGGTAGTCACGCCCCATGGTCCGATTCAGGAGACTACGACTGGGATGTCGGGTGGCGGATGCCGATTCTGAGGTCTAAGCACCAGTTGATTATTCTTGGGTTCGAGGCCAATTGATTATTCTTGAGTTTGAGGCCCAGTTGATTATTCTTTGATTCGAGGCCCTATTGATTATGTTAGGGGGATTCTTTCTCCCGCGGGGGGATACGTCCCACCGTTATGCATATTGTTAGACCATCTAGCCATGGATGACTACTCCGATTAGAGGCCAGGTCGAGAAGGGGGTTAGAGGCCTCATTTGATATTATAGGGGTTGAGGCCCCATGTGATACTGGTTACTAGTGGGATCAGGGACTCGATTGATTTACTGTGGATCTACAAACCTATACACACCCTGATTGTGCGTGGCTGTACCCTCTGGGTTTATGGGGGCTCAAAGGACATCCAGGCTTAGATACTAGGGCCTTACACCTACATACAGTTGACCCTTGGATCATATGCTATTTAGAGTTGGGTTCCGTGATGATTCTATCAGTTAGGTTGTGTGTGGGTCTACCTTCTGGGATTATAGGGACCCAGTCGACATACAAGCATAGATATTAGGGCCTTACATCAGCGTACAACACGATGTCTCATTCTGGTGATAGTTATTGTTTGGATCTACTCGTGTTTTGTCTGTTAGTGTCATTGCACACCACTTGGTTGGTTCAGTTATGATTCAGTGTTTCTTCGTACAAGCTTACTCCTTGATTAGATTCTGATTTTCTATATTTATTGCAGTTCTCTATATTTGAGCCTTCTATATTTATAATACTTCACTCGGTATGATACCTACTGGGAGTCTGTTACTTGTACTCACTCCTATATTTTTGCATCTTCCCATAGTGCAGGTCCAGGTACTAGCCATAGTCATTGAGTAAGGGTTTGCAGGCGATTCAGGAGACATTGGTGAGCATCAGCAGCTTTGGATATTCTGCAGTCCCATTCTGTTTCGACCACCATATTTTGTATTCAAACACTGGCCTTGTGTATGTAATGGGATTTGTATGTGTAGATTGTTATTCTAGTTATGTATATATATAGGTATATTTTGTTTGAGTCTATAGTAGCTCTGTATAGTTGACTTCCAGGTTCTGGGTATGTTTCAGTTATTTATATTGTTGTGGTTGCTATGGTTTGTCTAGAGAGCTAGGATAGGTACTTTGTGGCTTGGATAATTGGCTTACCTGTAGGTGGGATCTAACAGGCACTATCATGACCGGGACCGCGTCGTGAAGAAAACGTGAATCAAAGAAGAAACACAACAATAAATAATGCAAATTCTCTTACATTTTGAAGAACATAATTAGAGCAAGTATCGTGAAAAGGAAGGTAAATCTTAGTAACCAATAGCATAAGAAAACATAATCTAAATTTCATAATAACAGTAAGTCCTTAGGTTGACAATTGACCATGTCTTATTATATTTTGAAACAAAGGTAGCTAGTTATTATTTTTAAATTAAAAAAACGACGTTTAAAAATTAAAATTGTGTCTGACCATTAATACAAATTGAAATTGTAGTAAATTTTGACTTTTTATGATTCACAATTAATAAAGTGAGAACATATTTTTGTTGTTTTTCAAATTCTTGAAGACTTTTGAATGTTGAAATTTTATGGTCAAATGTATTTTTGAATTTCAGCTTTGAAAAAAATAAAAAAATTTCATGGTCAAATGCGCTCCAAGATTCACCTGAGATTGCACTAAATATAGAAAGCTAAAATCAGATCTATACATCTAGTAAGTGACATAAGTGATTAAATTTTACAGCCTATATAAAGCTAGTTGTACTTTATATTTTGAAACATCACAAATTCCAAAATTCCCTTTTTTTTCCTTCATCTCATGGATTTAGATATGAGCACAGAGGAAAGTTTGTTTCCCCTACACAGAAATTGATCATAGCAAGAATATATCAAACACCAAGAGCTAATAAAAGGATAATTGACTAGAAGTAAAGATCCAAAAGTCTGGCCATCCATAAGCAACTCATTATCGAACCACTAGAGTGCGAACTAACATATACAATTTAAATAGCTCAGCAATATATACCAAAGATAATCTAATTTATGATGTCCCAAACCCTTCAGATATAAAGCTAAACCACAGATCCATCACAAATCTGATGCTGCACAACATCAATTTCATCCCAATCTTCCATCTTGAGCTGTCAAAAAGAATATGTAAAAAGAAGTAATGAGAAATTATATTACTGATTATATGAACATGTCCATATTTTGCTTCAAATCATATAATCACTAATATGTTGTCTTATTACTTCTACTTACATATTCCTTTTGACAGCTCGAGATGGAGGATTGGGATGAAATTGATGCTGTGCAACATCCGATTGTTAGTGGATCTGTGGGTTAGCTTTATATCTTAAGGGTTTGAGACATCGACAATTAGATTATCTTCTATATATGTTGTTGAGCTTTAGATTGTTTACGTTAGTTCGTACTCTGGTGGTTCGATAATGAGTTGCTTATGGATTATCAGACTTTTGGATCTTTACTTTTAGTCAATTACCCTTTTATTAGCTCTTAGTGTTTGATATATTCTTGCTATGATCACTTTCTGTGCAAGGTGTCACGGACTTGGTCGTGATTCCAACGTACCGTGCGGCCTAGCGAACTTTTTACTTAAGTTGCTAGTCAGCTTAACACCCGATGCTTAGCAAAACTTTGAAAAGACTAAGCTAGATATCTTACGAAGGAACTTGAACACTTTGAGGAACAAAGAAAGAACTTTGTATTGAAGAGAACTTGCATGCTTTACAATGCTTAGATTGTGACTTGTTTTTCTTGATGATGAAAATGGAAGCCTTTGGGGTGTTATTTATACTACTTCCCTTCCTAAATGGATGACTGGGATCAATTTGATCCAAGGGCTACAATTAATTCTCTAGAGAGTTCTACTAAAATATCCAAAATATTTATAAAGACAAGACTTGTCTACACTAGTCTTGAGTGTTCTGGAACCTTCCAAGCCATTCTTGCAAGCTCCACATGTCTCTAGGGAAGTCTAGATAATTCCAGAGTGCTCCAGCTTACTATAGACATTTTAAAGGCATCATGGGGCAGAATTCTAGCGGCTCGTCACAAAGGGAAACAAATTTTCCTCTGTGGTATCTATTATTAATAAGGATAAATTTATTAGACCAATCTTATTATATATAAGCCATCTAAAATAATATGCAAATATTATTAAACTAGCTAATTTTACCCGCGCTTTGCACGGTGATGGATGAATCCTTAAATTTACAAATCATTTATTAAATTTACGAATAATTTAATTCGATATTCTGACTTTAAAAAATAATGAAAAAATATATATTTTTATAATTTTTCTACATGTTCCCTTTTTGGGGGTAGTGTCAAGCCTTCATTGTTTCAATTTATTTCTCCCAAAATTTTAATGTAATAAAGGTAGGCAAATAAAGTGGCTTGTAAACACAATAAAAGAGATAGGTAAAACAAATAGATTCAAAGCATTTCTTGATAGATATAGACCAATATTATAAATTGAAAGGCTTTATACTTCTTCAAAGTAATGAAAATATTATTGAAATTGTAAAAAAAGAAACCAACTTTGTCTCTATACATCATTAGCTTCTCTCTTTGTTTTCGTAATCATGAATGAAAGAAGTACATTTTATACTTATCAACATAAACAAACTTTAACTCTTAATTCTCATTATCTTTAAATTTCTCTCATTAATTCACACTATTAGTTAAAAAGATATGCCAAGTAAAACTTTTTCAGTGTTAAAAGGTCCCCCAACTAACTTAGGTTGGAGTAGTAATTCTAGTTGCGTCGAAGTATGTCTTTGTAATACCCCTCATGTGCTTCAGAGTGCCTTAAAAGTGCATGATTTCGAAAATTCGACTTCATGTTCTTATAATTGAGTGGAGGAATGGTAGCCCTCGAATTTGATAAGATCTGTAGTGAAAAATATTTTTTACAACGGGAACAGTTTCCAATGGCACTACGCACCGATGCTACAACATGCCTGGGGCACTCCATCGAGTAATTGGACATATGAGCCTGGTCTGCGTCGCACCTGGGGCACGGATCAGTGCAAAATTTTTCTCTGTTGTTTTGTTTCATTCAATAATAACTCAATGCCATTTAAACGTGAATACCTCTATGCTTAGCCATTTCTCACTTTCAAACTCTCAAGAAGCACTCTCAAAATCCTCCTTATACACTATCAAACCCTTCATTCAATCTCAATAATCTCAAAGACAAGCTTTAGAATCCAAGAACTTAAGTCAAGTCTTAAGCCTTCCTCAACTTTTGCTTCAAGAATTCCAAATTTAGGTATGTGGGTCTTCATCCATGGGTCCTCTCATCCATGGAGCCCAACCTTTTCATTTTATGAAAATTACATGATTTCAAGTTGTATTCTTCATGGGTCTTCCCTATTATGCATCATAAACATGAGTTATGATTGATTTTATCAAATATTGAGTTATTATGTATGATTGTTATTGAAATCTTATCTCATGAGTTGATTTGTAGTTATTGAAGCTATGCATGATATGTATTATGGAAACCATGCCACATTGTGAACTCTTGATGGATTTCATGACACCCAAAAGTAAGGGTTTTACTACTATGTTGGTGGGTTGATTGGAATGTATTTCAAACGAATCGATTTTTACTCCTCTCATGTTTTACGTTATTGAATTGTATGACTTCAAGCTTATTTGTACATTACCCACCATATTTTGACTTAAGTATTTGACAAGGGCCTACGTTGATGAAAGTCTTCTTGTGAGAAATGAGAATTGCAAACATTGTATATTTTGAAGGACTATTATTCATGTCATGAGCTCATAAGAATGTTACAAGTACATGACTAATATGAAGCCCTTTCTTGATACTTTGATGCGATGGTTTGATAAGCTATTCTTGTATTACCTACCAAAAGGACCATGCCATAAGGTAGAATAATTCACAACTCGTACCAAAAAGATTTATCATATGTTAAAAACATCTATCCTACCGAAAAGATTCTATCTAAGGTAAGGACATCTCTCTTACTGAAAAGATTGCATCGTAAGGTGAGGGCACCTCATAATTCCTACCAAAAAAATAGTATCGTAAGGCAAGGGATATCTTATATTTCCTACCAAAAAAGGTATAACGTAAGGTTGGGGGTATTTGTATATCTGAAAAAGTTATACTGTAAGATGAGTGGGTGGCTATTTGGCCATTCTCATGCATATTTGTGTAAGGAATTGAGCATGTATTTCAGATTGAGCTTATACCCATTAGTTATGATGATGCATCTTGATTATTGGTATAGCTTATATCCTTATTGCATTGCACCTTGCATACTTAGTACATTCCAAGTGCTAACGCATACTCTATACCTACATGATATTACCATGTAAGCACCGGAGCTCCTATTGATCATCCTCCTCCATATGGCTAGTTGATTTGCTTGAAGAAGTCTTTGGTGAGTCCTCATCTTCGAGGATAATATCTACTTTCCATTCATTCTTATTAAGACTTTCTTAATACTTTTGGATACTTATCATTTGAGGGTGAGCCCGGGAAGTGTCTTAGTCTCTGCTCCTTTCTATCTAGAGGTGTCATTAGATATTATGGCTATTTATGCTTTGAGCTTGATACTTCTTATGTTATTATCATTATGAAATACTTTCCTTAGTCCTACTTCCCTTTTATTAACGTTACTTGTTATTGTTTATTTTGCTTCTGCGACCAATGATGTGTGAATGATATGCTAAGAAGCTTGTTTGGGGTTCCTTCTGGTTCCTCATTTGCCGTGTCACATCTAGCATCTAGGCTTGAGTCGTGAGAGTCTTAAAAGGAATGAGATTCATCTAGCAACAAGGAAAAAAATTCATCACATAAACCCTATTGTGAAATGTCACATCACATAGTAAAAGTGAATCAAAGAAGCAAAACAACAACAAATAATGCAACTTCTCTTACATTTTGAAGAGCATAATGAAAGTAGGGTGAGAAAACAACACAAGTGCTCACTCTTGTGAAAAGGAAGGTAAATCTCAGTAACCAATAGCATGATAAAAAATAATCTAAAATTCATAACAACAATAAATCTGGAGAGAAATATAACGGAAGTTGCAATCTCACTGATTAAACAAATTTATCCTATGTTACCCTATTATTTTGTACTTATTTTTCATTAATCTTATTCTTTAAGCCAAAGTTAGAAAAGAAAATTTAATCATGAAAAATAGTTAAATAAAAGAATCAAAGGATCCATATGCATATACACAACTCAAAACAGCGAAGGAATTGGCCTGTTTTTTAGATAATTGGGCAGATTTTATAATCGAGAGATAATGCAAAATATAAATTTAGAGAATACAATTAATGATACACTTGAGTACCAAAAAGTTATACGTGGGGAAGATTAATTGCTTACTTATCAAAAGTATAGAGTAATTTTTAAAATTTTATAAATTTTAACTATTGTTAGAGTCTAGTGAATGAAGAATATATTTTATAAATATCACTCATCGATTTAAATGTGGGTTCAAAAAAAAAAGTCAAAATGTAACACATGTGTCACGACCCCAACCCGGGGCCGTGACTTACGCCGATTAGGCGTTCATACCAAAACATAAAACATAAAGATCCT